>JAJOOS010022272.1:0-55267 GCA_029582725.1 Solanum chiquidenum
GCCCCCCCCCCCCCCCCCCCCCCATTTCTTTAAGGACCGAGAAATCCATCTAGAACCAACCCTTTGGGCCAACCGCAACCTTTGAAACTTGGATATGATGGGTCCTCCCCTCTACCCTTCTCAACTTAATTTGCTTGGCATTGGGCTCGAACTTGTAACTAAGACACAAGCCCCTCTAACCCTGGGGGGCCTTTCCCTCCCTTTCATTGAGCCAAGCATAGTAAAACAACCGTCTTTAGTCACAAATCATAAGAATCCCCCAATGTTAGGAAGATCAGAATAACAAGGAAGATTGAATGAACTTTGAAGAAATTGACACCTGGCAAATCATATAGAATTGATATATTTGCTCTCTGACCATCAGGTGCACGCTACATGATTAATGTACCAGTCAGTCAATTTATGAACATTCAAGAAAACAACATTTGAGTGATGCTGATGATTGAGATGGTCACCGACATTAAAAAGCCTATTCAAAGGGGAGATACATGATCAATTATTCAAAAGAGAAAAAAAAAAGATATACATGATTATGGAGGATCACTCATGAATTTTCAGTAATTTATCAAATTGCTGAAGTCAATGGCGCACATTATCCATTGGTCAATATCATGGACAACTTTTTGAGCACTTGAGCATTAGTCCATTCTAGTTGTCTAAGAGCTGACAATTTACAAAGCTCCGATTCGAATTATAATATCCTTACTATTGCACAAGCTATGCACATCCTTGATAACAACTCTCCATAAAACAATAAAATAAAAGACTCCAAAGTTAGAACAAGCAAAACTGGGAGCAACCTGATTGAGTAATTGAATAACCGCAACAACATCTTTAGGTTTGTGGTCAATTAGGAAACCCTACAAACAAAACCAAAATTTGTTAATGTCGAGTTCAAGACCACATCTGCTCCAGTGCTTGGATAAATTAGCCGAAAGCAAAAGATGTTAAATAGTAGGTGCAGGTTCATCATGTTGCACTTGCAACTTGTAAGCAATTAGAAAGATGAGCAGACAGGAGTTTCATAATCATCATCAAGAAATAGAAACCAATCAACTAGTCAACTTTCTAATCAATGTTAAAGGAGTTCCTCAATCATCTTTTACATTGATGCAGCATTGTACCATTATCCAACCTGCTCTGAGGCTGTCAAAAACTACAAGGGCTCTGTAGTAGCACTATAGATCAACTATGTATTGAACTTGATAGCCAGCCCTTATATCAGTAAGGTTTGTTACACAACTATTGCTGCCTACTTCAATTGAATTTAAGAAGATGGGAAAGAGAAGATACTACTACTCAGAGCGATCCAGACACTCGTTCTTTCGGCAGGTAAGCGACAATGGTGTTAAATGCAAGAAAGCACCAAAAATGTGTCTAAAAGTCTACTATCAAGACCTCAAATATTTTGCTAACCACTTCTCTAGTAGGCTATATGCTACAAATTTTTATCCCCTTCGCGTTAATTCAGTTTTGTGTTGAAACAAGAAAGGGAGGCAGGTAAAAGAAAATGAATTACCTTAGCACATAAAAGTCCACTTCCAAGAGTATGTTCCTTCATGGTTTGTAATCGTATCTTCTCAATTTTTCACAAAGCATCCACATCTCCTGCAGAGAAGCAAAGATGCAGTCAACAACAGTGTGCCAAAGCCAGAGCAGTAAGCTTTAGTGTTTGTTTGGAACCTATTATCATTACAACTGAAGCCACTAAGAAATTCACCCTATTAAATTGAAGCCACTCATGCAACAAAAAAGAAGATTGAGATATAAAGTTCTATATCTTTTGAAAAGTTTTTTTTTGATTGGTCATCTTTTGAAAAGTTTTAAATAGGAGAAAAGGAAGAACATGTACCTATTTTTTAGGCAAATTCCATCCAAGTATCCAAGGAAGTCTTTCGTAGCTTCACTCCTGCCTTGACAAACCTTTTACCATACTTACATATCAAGTCCCAGTTATCAGTTTGGGTGCTAATGCTGCAGTAAGCCAATCCAACAAGTAAAAAGTTATGCTTAGAAAGAATGAAGTGTATAAGGAAAACTTAAGCAGCAAATTGGAGTTCAGACATGACATAGCAATAATAAAACTGCTGTTACTTTTTCTTTATGATTAAAGAATATGTAGTCACTTATGTACAGGAGGTAGCATCACTACATGTTGTGTAATGAGCTCAAAAAGTCTACCGTGGCCTGTGTGTCATTTGCAATTGCCATGTTTCACCAAAAAAAATAGAAGATAAATACATTTGTTTTTTTTTTAAACTAGTAAGATTGTATATTCTTCAGCATTAAGGGCATGCTGGTCACCACCAAAAAGTGTTAGTTACAAGCTTCCTATCAAATCTACAATCTGGTCTGTATCTACTATACACAGCTGTTTACACCAAAAAAGTAAGGAAACTATACAATTCATTTGACCTTTTGAATGGAATTGGATCTATTTTCAAAACATCTACCATTCCTTTCCTTCCAAACTGACCACCATATACATCAATACCTCCACCATCTCCTCTGACTCTTGCTGTCTCCTCTCCTTAGTCCTTACCCAGCTCTTTAAAAACTCTGATGTATGTTTTGGCATTGTCCAATTCAGATTTGAAATGCTAAGGAATAAATTCCAGACTTGCTTGGTAAAGTTACAATGCAAGAAAAGGTGGTTGTTTGTTTCGCCCGTCAAATTAAACAAAAAGCATCTGGGGACCAGTTGTCTACCCTTCTTCTGTAATACTTCCTGTGTTAAACAAGCCCTCTTTATTACTAGACAAGTGAAACATTTCACTTTTGTAGAAATGTCCCCTTTCCAAGAATAGTTCCATTGATGCTTTGGGTCTCCAACCATCAGTTGGAGACCTCTTTTGTAGGCACCGCTAACTGAGTAAAGACCATCATTTTTGTGCTTCCATAGCATCCTGTCTGCGGCATTTGTGTCTATACTCATTCCACCTAACTTCCCTAGTAACTCTGCAACCCTTTCCACCTCCCAATCATTGAGAAATCTTTTGAAAACTAAATTACATCCCTGTTCAGTCCAACAATCACTTACATTACCATCAGGATTCTCACAGATTTGAAAGAGATCCCTAAGAGAGGATTGTTCTATCCAGATATCCTTCCAAAATCTAGTTTTACTGCCATTTCCCACCTTGATAAACAAATTTGCCTCCATTTGGGGCCACAGGCTTCTGATTGTGCTCCATACTCCCACACCATAAGGTTCACCGGTGTTCTGTGTACACCAAATGCTTAATTCACCATACTTAGCTTCAATCACCTCTTTCCAGAGAGCATTTCCCTCCTCAGTGTACCTCCACAACCATTTTTTCAGCAGACTTCCATTTTGCAATCTCAAATTTCTAATTCCTAGCCCCTCTCTATCTTTGCTAAGGAGTACAGTCCTCCAGTTGACTAAACTATAGTAACCTTGCCATAGAAAGTTTATCCTTAACTTGTCCAATTGTTCTTCTACTTTTGCTGGAATTGGAAATAAGGGCATCACATAAGTGGGTAAAGAGTCAAGAACAGAATTTATAAGAATCAACCTTCCTCCTCGAAAAAGAGATTGAGCCTTCCATCTCGATAGCTTCCTTTCAGTCTTCTACAGGATACTGTCCCATATTTCCAAGGCTTTATGACTGCTACCCAGAGGCAGGCCTAGATAGGTGGTAGGCAGTTTCTCCAGACTACATCCCAGTATTCCTGCTAATGATTGAATCTGTCGGACTTCGTTTACAGGACAAAGACTACTTTTTCTCCAATTAACCTTTAACCCAGAGACTGCCTCAAATAGTACCAGTATCACCATAATGTATCTGATTTGTTCAGCTACAGGTTCACAAAAGATGATGGTGTCGTCTGCATAAAGCATATGGCTAATTTTTGTCACTTTCCCCCTCTACATACTTTGAAGCCCTGAATCCATGTGTTTTGTCCTGCAATCCTCATCATACAATCAAAACCCTCCATTGCCATAATGAAAAGGAAGGGGGATAGAGGGTCACCCTGTCTCAGTCCCCTCGCTGATTCAAAAAAACCCACAGGTTCTCCATTTGCAAGCATAGAGAACCTGACAATTTTAAATGCATGTCTCAATCCACTTCAACCATCTACCTCCAAATCCCATCTGGTTAAGAATGTTTAAAAGGAATGACCAATTTCATGGTCATAAGCTTTTTGTATATCCAGGTTGCACATTAAGCCCAGATTTCCTGCCTTTATTCTGGAATCAATACATTCACTAACTATGAGTGCATCATCCATGATTTGTCTCCCCTTCACCTGATGTTTAGTGATCAGTTTATCCACCACTTTTTTCAATCTTTCAGCCAAACACCTAGCAATGAGATTATAGACGCCCCCTACTAAGCTGATTGGTCTAAATTCCTTTAGGTTGGAGGCTCCAGCTTTCTTTGGAATTAATGCAATGAAAGTTGCATTAAAACTTTTTTCAAAGATTTGGTTGGAGTGAAAAAATTGAAAAGTTTTTATTATATCTTTCTTCATTAAATTCCAAAAAATTTGAAAAAACACCATTGGAAATCCATCTGGTCCAGGTGCTTTCTCTTTTGGACATAAGTTTAAGCTTTCAAAATTTCATCCTCCTCAAAAGGTCTCTCCATCCACAATTGTTCCTCTTCAGTGATCCTTGAGACATTCAGTAATCTTTGTTCAGGTCTCCATCTTTCAGTCTCCTTGTATAGAGATTTATAAAAATCTTGCATTACCCCTTTAATCCTGACTTGATCCCTTGTGATTTCCCCCTCCACCTCCAATTGTTCCAATGAATTAAACCTTTTATTGGAAGTTACAATTTTGTGAAAAAATTTAGAATTTTTGTCCCCATGCTTTAGCCATTGGATTCTAGATCTCTGTTTCCAGGCTATCTCCTCCTGTTTTGCCACTTCTTCAAATTCCATACTCAAATGAGTCTTTAGCAGTAATTCATCATCAGTGAGTGGCCTTTGCTCCTGAATTGTCTACCAGCTAGATATTTGATTTGAGATATTTTCTTTCCTTTGCTTCCAGTTTCCCCTGTTGTTCCTACTCCACTCTTTAAGCTTTGCTTTCAATAATTTTAGCTTTTCAGCTAAAATGTAACCTGGTCTTCCATTAACATTAAAAGACTCTCACCATTCTTTAACCTTTTCTTTGAAACCCTCCACTTCTAGCCACCATATTTCAAATTGAAAATAAGATTTCCTCCACCCTTCATCACCACAAGACAACATGATAGAGTTATGATCAGACGCCATCTTGGGAAGACAAGCTTGGTGTATCTGAGTGAAAATTTTCCCCCATTCTACAGAGTGTAGAAATCTATCAATTCTGGATGCACAATTATGATCCTCCCCTCTTCTCCAAGTAAAAGATCCTCCAAATAAAGGAGGATCTACCATCTCCAGATCTTCAATGCAAGATGAAAACTCTACCATGGCACCATCTTGCCTATGACAATTTGTCCTCTCTGTTGGAAATATGGTGACATTAAAGTCACCACAGATAACCCAAGACCCATCAATATTGTTCTTCATCTCGAGAAGTTCCTGCCAGAGCACTCTTCTACTCCCTCTATTGCAATCTGCGTATACTGCAGTGATGTACCAGCTGAAACCATCATTAACCCAGAGACTCTTCCAGTTAAGCTTTGGTTCCCATTCAAAAACAATTCCCCCTCCCAAAATCTTTTATCCCATAATATCAGAATTCCACCACTACTCCCCTGTGCCTCTTTCATTTAGCCCCACACCCATCTATTGCTCCATATACTTTGCAAAATGTTGTCAATTTTACCACTCAATTTAGTTTCGACTAGTACTAGTATATCAGCCCCCCATTGCTTCAGCAGTATCCTCACAAGCTCCCTCCTACTCTCCCCATTAAACCCTTTACATTCCATGAAAGAATTTTCACTTTCATTTTTGATTCAGAGATAAAATTCTCCCACTCGTTCTTTTTTTTTGATCAAGTAATAAAATGATATTAGAAAGCATCAAGAAGATGCAAAGTTACAAAGCACAATGTGCAAGAAAGCTGCTCCAAACAGAAATATATGGAGCTAGCTTGGCAAAAACTTGAGAAACAGTCAAAAGGGGCCCTACTACTCTACTGTACTAGAGATAGAGAACTAACAAAATCCAAAAAGTTATCCACATTGTTTACAGTGGCAAAAAAATGCCAACTAAATAAACTAACTAGACATGTGGCCTTGAGTGCGCAAAAAGAGGTTGATATTCCTTCAAAACATCTCTTGGTTCTCCGTCTTTAAAGTTCATGTCAAAAATTAAATTTCTGACTTCTATTGGGACAGTACTGATTTAATTATTGATCCTTTGACCCTCCACTGTCTTCTTGTCCTTTCTTGTTCTCTAATCTAGATTTATCAACAGAGCATATGCTTCCTTTTTGCATCCTTTGAGATCGATTCCGAAGTGCAGGCTCAAACAAATCATGTTTTCTTGGACCCATTTGGTGGCATTAGCTTCTATATCTCCCTCTTGAGAGCTGCTATCAATCTGAATTGGAATTGGTTCTGCATCTGCGTACATGACCACCATTGCATCAGAGAAATCCATCTCCTCCTCTTCTCTTTGTTTTTTGCTTGCAGCAACCATTCTCATAGTCGAAACCTCCCCCTCTTTTTCCTCTGATTCTTGGCATTCTTCTTTCCTCGCCCTCGCCGAACTACAAGTTTCCTCCCCACATCGAAATCAATTTCCTTTGCCCCATCGAAGTTTACAAAATTGCGGTCCTCTGAGAAATCCCTTCCCATCATCTTCTCAATAAATGGTTCTGTAAATTAATGTTTAGCAGGGCCAGGCTTATTTGTTGCATCAGGGGGATCTTTTGGGCTTCAGAGAAGTTTCATTTAACTTGTCAATAATGTGCCCATTTGTAGGCCCGTCAGGAATTAGGTCATATGCTCCAGTCCATTTCATTCCACGTGTGAGGTTTTTGGGCCTCTCATTATGTGCCTGTGGATTCAAAAAAGTCACAGGTCAAGCCATGTAACTTCTGCCAGCTATACTTTCCTCTTTTTCGATAACATTGGGCTTTGATATATTCCTTTCCCATCTGTCAATCCCCTCCTTTTGTGCAAAACCTCTGACTGTTGGATCAGAGACTATGGGAGACTGAGGTCAGTTTCCATCCCCCTCTCTCTGGCCGGCCTTGCCTCTAGCTTTTTCCGGTACGTCGCCGGTAATTCACACCAGATCGGAAGGGTGTAAACAGAATCGTCGTCGGCTACTTCAATAGTCGCCGGAATCTTTGGCCCCCTTACCCTAATTATTGCCCATCTTAGGTGATTTTATAGCTTGGTCTCTTCCTCATTCTCGAGCCATCTGCCACATGCATCCCAATCTCTTCCATATTTAACGCTAATTACAGATTCAGATTACTTTAAAAGATTCTTGCATTTCCTTCCTTCCGGATGCTCCACCAAACTACTGTAGGCAGCGGCGAATCTAAAGATGACTAGACCATGAGGCACTGAACATTCAACCAAGTGCATTATTTGTCTTCTTGTAGCATGGGTGCCCGCAGATAATAATATTATACTAAATTTTAAAAATTATATACATAAAATACCTAGTTTTACGAAGAGACCACAGGTTCACGTGCCCCAATTTTTCCCTACAAATTTGCACCCGACTACAGGAATTGTGTCCAAACCTTCTTTTTACCTTTCCTAGTCCTTTCCTTTACCGACAACAAGCAGCATGGAGGAGATGGTAATTCAAAGTACTCAATTTCTGAGAACAGGAAAAGAGACAAGAAAGCACAAAGGGAGAAAACACCGGCAAATAACAAAGTCATGTTAAGGCTGGTCAAATAGATTCAACTATGCTTATTATGTCATTCACACTTTTTACCCATGTCATTCCGCATATAACAATGTGTAATCAGGTGAAATTAGAGAATGAAGTTTCCTGCAACATCAACCTTTGTTCTGCATTTAGTTCATTTGCTTCATCCAGAAAACCATAACTCGCATAGTTAGTTACATACTCAACTTATACGTTAATATCAAACAATTAATTCTAGAGATTAGACCTAATATGTTCTAATGTCAAAATTGAAACATTAAAGAATAGGTATAACAAGAAAAGTAATGCAATATCAACAAGCAAATTGATACTAACACCAAAAAGACGAAAACTAAATCTACAGAAGTTAAATCCCTTGTTAGTATTGCAGCTCCTCCTTGAATAAAGTAAAAAAAAAAAAAACTTAGTTTGTAGAAAGATCCCCAAAGCATTATCTCATATGCCCATGAAAATTTTATTCTTTTGCTTCATTAGTAATTTCACATGCTTCAGACAATTTAGCCCTCTTTCTATAGCTAGTAATTCACAAGATGTAAGAACAGATAAAGCTGTTCCATACGTTATGGGGAAAAAAGTTGAAAACTTCAAACCCTAAGGGCTGCAGCTAAACCAGGACAACCATGAAAATCTCATATTCTAAAACGGGCCAAAACTACCCTCAAGCTATTCAAAATAGAGTAAATATACCCTCCGTTTTATTTTTGGCTCAAAAATACCCTTGCCGTTAACATAAGAGACCACAAATACCCTCCAACTTAAGAGCCCAAATTAACCTCATGATGTGGCATCTAATGTGGAAAAAAAAGAAGCCACATGGCTCAACACATAAGCATCCTACGTGGAATAAAAATCCACATGGCTTCCACCCAAGCTACCTGTGCCCATTAACCCTTTACCCACCCCACTAAATAGACCGACCTGTTCCCAATTAAAGGGTAAAGAATAGAGATTCTGGCTGCTGCAGGTGTTGATTATGGCTCCCAAAAGGAGAAGATTGCCAATCTAACTCAAATGCTGAACAACTTTCTCTTAGATACAGCGACCCCAAAAATGGCGCAAGCAAGATCAACAGTGAAACAGTTGAGAGAGCTGCTATTCCCAATCTCAGGTAAAGTGATATTAAAGCCATTGCAGCAGATGCATCTGTGTTTAGTTTTGGAGATGATGAAGACTATGAAAGTGAACGGGTCGGTCCATTTAGTGGGCTGGGTAAAGGGTTAATGGGCATGGGTAGCTTAGGTGGCAGTCATGTGGATCTTCATTCCACGCAGGACGCTTACGTGTTGAGCCATGTGGCTTATTTTTTCCACATCAGATGCCACGTCATGAGGTTAACGGGGCTGTTAAGTTGGAGGGTATTTGTGGTCTCTTATGTTAACGACAAGGGTATTTTTGAGCCAAAAATGAAATAGAGGGTATATTTGCTCTATTTCGAATAGTTTGAGGGTAGTTTTGGCCCTTGTCCATTCTAATTTTAGTCAGGACTTTTCTGGATTAAGGGTGAGTGCAGTAAGAGGATAGAAACTTTTAGCATTTGGTGCCTTGTGACCTCTTTCTGTCTTTCAAATGACATGATTTCTGCATTATTTCCCATTAAGCTAAAATCCCCAATGACCTAGCAATACGAAAGCATCCAAGACTCAAAAGCAAGATAATGACAATAACTGGCAATGTTGTAAATCTCAGTGGCATTGGTAATGGCATTATCATCATTAGTTGTCCAAGAAAAAGCAAACTCATGCCTATCTAAATACTGCATAAACTTCCGAAAAAATATAATCTTCTTCTGGAGGGGAGCATAAAACAGAATCGGCAACAAGAATCAAAATTTCACGAAGTGCCCCATAAAATGTCCAGAAATTCCACGGATTAGGTACTTACGAGGTACTAATATTCTATCAAATAAATGTTACTAAAATACAAACAAGATCAGAAACAACATAAAACATATTCAGGGGAACCATCAATTATCGTCCTGGCAAACAGGCGTCAACTGAAGTAAAAAAGGTAAACCCTCAAAGAAAATCATAAATTTAATCATAAATTATAGACCAATAACCCACAATTAATAGTGGCAGGGTTATTTGCTGCAAAATTGATGGCAAAAGTTAAACGTGAAAAGGAGGGCAGGGACACTCAAACATTTAAGCAAGTAAATAAACAAGAAAAGGGAGTCTTAAAACCAACGGTAAGGACACTGACACACCTTGCAGGTAAGCTCTCCTTGAAATCCACCAGCAACAAGCAACTTATGTTTCACAGTAAGTGTGCTTACTTGGGTCTGCTTAAATTCCTCTAAAAGGATTCCAAAATGTCTCCAAATAGATGAGAAACAAAAGGAGTAAAAAGGAGGTCATAATCAAGTTTGACTACAAATATCTTAAGTGAATTTGATGAACAAAATGCATACCTTGCATGGCGCTACATACCCTGATACATTGAGAACTTCAGTTCTCGTGCAGGACAATGATGACCAATGAAAGACTGAAAATGTGACATAAGGTACGCATCATGCTTAGAAGTTGCCACCAAATTCCTCAGCTGTGTCACAAAATTTGAAGGGAAAAAAAATTAGAAGGATTAGTCTCACTATATAGTGAAATAAAATGTACTTGCACAGAGAATATGCAATAAGAAAAACTTTAGAACAACTTTGTTCTTGGCAAACAGCATTATAATTACACAAGTGTTATGAAGAAGCTCCCTATCTTTTAAACCCTTCAAATGACTCACGTGACTGTCCTACTACTATCCAGTAACAACCTGATCCGCTCCTCAGACTTAAAATAAAAGGAATTCCAAATTCTTGGAGGCTTAAAGAAGGGGAAGCATCTGCCTCTACTATTCCCACACCAATCTTCACAGATTCTCCTCCCCCCCAACGCAATTCACCATCAATACCAGAAATTTCAAAATGATACAACAAAGAGGAGAAAGCCCAGGCAGCAGAGGGCAAAGCTGAGATGCAATCACAACTCACCATCATGAATCAAGAATTGCAACTAATGCGAGTTCTTGATGCAGATCCCGTTAACATGCAACCTCAAGAACAACAAGAAGCAGAAGGGGAGGCCTCAAATTGGGTTCATTCAAATATTTTGGATTTGAGCAACATTTGTAGGCTGTGAAAAGGAAACCCTAGCCTTACTCATGAGGCTAGACGAAAGGAGAGAAGTTATGAAGGTCCAGGAAGATGAGTTAAGATGCGGTACAGAAGGAAGATAATAGAAACAACACTTCTAGAAGCAGGGGAATAGACAAAAATCAGCTTAAAGACTTGGAACCAGACCTTCATGAAGAAGTTGAGGACACCAGCAGGGGGGAGCCTCTCACGCTACCTAGTCAATGAATACCAAGATCATCTCATGGAACGTGAGGGGACTTCATATGATTTCCAAAAGAAATCGTATTAAGAGCTTAATTCATAAATGTACTGTTTCCAGGAAGCTAAACTAGAAAAGAATGCAGATTTTCTTGCAAAACAATTATGAGGATCCAGTGGATGAGATGAGGGTTCTTACAATCCAAACTAGATGAAGTTCAGATATTCATGCTCCAAATCAACTCTTTGGAACCATATGCAACTGACCTTCATGCCCTACAGTTGAATCCTAACCTTGAAACTCCACAAATACTCACCTATATCCTTACGAAATATAACAACTTTTTTCTGAACCTACCATCTTACCACAACCACCCCCTCCGAAACACTTCTGATCACAAAATTACCTTACAGCCCAATGCCAAACCAGTCAACCCTTACAGATACTTGGCCAGGAAGTAAGATGGAGATTGAGGGTTTGATTTAGGATATGATCCATCGAGGGGTGATTCGGTATAGCAAAAGCCCTTATGCCTCCCTTTCAGTGTTATCAAAAGCGAAAAACGCAAAAAAGCTCTAAGGTATGTTGGAGCTTAAAACGCAAAGCACAAATAAAAGTGTGGGCTTCAATGAAAAAAGGCGCAAAGGGAGAAAAAATAAAAATATTTATGTTTAGTCCAAGACAAATAATTATAAGCATGAATGACAAATATATGAACAAAGAAGTAGAAGAATACAATTATGATAAAGTGAAATATCAAAATTCTATTCCTCTATGGCTATTCCTCTCCCACTCACTTACCCTATCTTCCAGGTACTTTAGAATCTGATGCTATTGAGGATCTCCTTCTAAATTCCAACCGGCCAGATTCCATTTGACGAGGGCACGATAAAGGCTGCAATCCTTAGCCAAATCACCTAGGTCTGACAGGCAATTTGCCATTGGTGATTGGGTGTTCATCAAATTTGCAGCCCTATACACAAATTTCCTTATCCAATTCACCCTTTAAAATCAGCTAGCCTCCAAGTATTATGGCCCCTATCTATCCTATTGTTAAGAGACTTTTTCATGTTTCTCAACTTAAAATTCGTCATTCTATTCCCTCATAAATCATTCACCTCTTGCAATTTTCATTGTAAAGCCTATGATTTGACATGATAACAGAATATCCTCAGTCTTTCTAAACTCTTTGTTCTTCTTCTCGTACATTTCCTTTCTCTTTTTTGCTTCGACACCACGTTTTTAGTATCAGAATATTTGGATAAAATTCACATATTCAAAATTTACAATAGTGCAATTGACTACAATAAAACTCCAAGAGATCTGACAGAGTCCCGCAGCAAAGATTGTTCACCCAGTATAAGCTATATATCAATTCTACAAAATTCCACTGTTAATATAAACACCCATAAGAAACCCTAAAATGGCAAAAGTTTCACGAACGATAGCATTATATTAATTAATTAATTATACATAGGCAACAAGGTGAATTAACCATAATAAACCTAGCATTCCACAAAATAATCATATAATTAAACAATCGTGGGGAGAAGATAGAGATAAGAAATGTACCAAAATGGATACAGCTTTGAACTTTGCCGTAAAATAACAATATTCACTATTTCTGTTAATTTAGCGGGCTGATTTCTCCCCAGCTCCGTTTATATTTGTCTGAATTAATTAATTTTCTTTTTTATTTAAAAAAATATTTTTTTAATTGGTAATCTCACTTTTAAATTTTAATTTTTCATGTAGCATATTTAAGGTCATAAAATTAAAAGAAATTTTGGTACATCAAAATACCTTTAATTTAATATTACAAGATTTAAAGGTTTTATATACTTATGTTCATTTTATGTGACAAAAAAATAAATAGAGAGTAGTATTTCAAAATTATTTTTGAACTTTGCTAAATTAATCACTCATGACTTCTATTAAAAAGTTCGGTTTGTAGGATATAGTTGATATTAAACTGACACATAAGTGAGACACGGGAAAAAAATTAAAGTTAATTTTGTTATGATTGTTTGTCTGACTTAATAAACTCAACAATATTTAAGGTCATTATATCATATTTAAAATATAAACAATTGCAAGTCCCCAAATTATTAGAACAACTGCTTAACTTCTAAGTTGCATTAACTACAATAATTATTAAAAATATAATATAAATGGGTAAAAAAATCTAGTTAATACAGTTGTTGGTGCTAAAGTTCAATTCAAAATATAATTTTTTCTTTTTATAGACACTAATAACAAAATCATAATCAACAAGAGCAAAATTAAAATTCATAATTTCGTCTTCTTTTTCTTCTTCTTCATTAGAACCACAATTCTAGCAATTTGAAGTAACAAAAAGAAAAAGAGAATTTACCTTTCTTTTCTATATTCTATATCTCTATATTAGAAGAATGAGCTAAAACTTGATATCGACATGTGTGGTTCATGTCTTTTAAATTAGCTTTGAGGGCATTTTAGTACTTAATACCTTTCTCTTAAGATGAGTGTCATCCTTTGGAGAACACGTGTTTTCTAGGTGTCGCGTCGGTAGAAGCACTTTTGTATCTGATCATCTGCACTTTCGCTATACCTTCTCTTTAAGCACCGATGCCGCCTCTGTATTTTATGTGAAAATCTGAGTTGCCGTCGAATTAATTGAAATAACATGGTCAATTTCTTTTATTTTTTCCAGATTTTGCCATCTACATCCTTCACCTCTTCTTAATTTGAGTTATATTTTTAAGATTTCTTTGTGGGTTTCTCTAGATAGGTTTTCTGTGTTATTTTTGCATATGGCTGAACTTGAAGTTCATAATTTTGATGCAAAATTGTTGCTTATTAGGTACTTCATTGTTTTAGATTTGCATCTAATTTTGGTGTTTCTTCTCCTTTTATTACATCATTTTGTTCTTTTTGTACCAATATCTTGAGGAAAAAAATTAGAATACTTTGTTCAATTTTTCTTGATATCATAATTTTTCTTTTGTTTTGTGGTCTGTGGAATATGAGTTCTAATGGAGAATTTAGAGGGATCCAGCGGAGTTCCTTTTCCTTTGTCTCGAATACACACGATCTGCTTATTGCTTTATTTGGTAATTCCTTTCGGTTATGGGAAAAAGATGATGCAAAATCAGAGCTTTTTCCTTTTTCTAGCAAATAGGTTTCTAGGTATTAGCAGTTGCTTCACTAGGAGAAAAAATTAGGGATTTTATAGTCCTCCAAGGTATGAAGAGATCATTGAAGAAAATACAGGCTCAAATATGGATTTGTTATCAAGTATTTAATATTTATGTGAAATTGGATACTACTGATCAGAAGTATTACACACTATTACAACAATTAATATGAAATTTTACTCTGCTCTGTTAAAAAATCAACGCTCATATGTTGCCTTAACAGATTATTCTTCCATGTTTTTGACTGTACTGTGCCGGATAATATGATAGAAATTAGTTGTGTTACTTTAATGTTCATCTCCTGCATCACTTCGAAAATGCGAAGAATTTTTATGCAGTGATAAATGTTTACAAACGAAATGAGGTAGAGTGGTTCTTCAATAGTTTCTTAAAAGATGTTCCTCTTGAAGCAATCGAGGGAGGCAGAGACCCCATTAATAACTTGTACACACAGTATGTTCTTCTGCGTGATAGTCATATGAAAAACTTCTAAGAATGAGCAGCCTCCCTCGAACAATCTATTAGTGCATATTCAAAGTTCAAAATGTAGATTTCTAAAAATAAGTTCAAAATGTAGATTTCTAAAAATAATTTGTAGCCCGTTGATAATAACTAATGTGCGTACCTTTGTTTTGATATACATAAATGTTGCATTTCAACTTCATGTTCCCGAGTTATTGAGAACAATCTGAACTGAGGCAATCTTTCCGGATTCGCTCTGCCTTACAGGCTTGCTTCCCATTGTAATTGCCATTGTAGCACGTGTGTGGCTCAGCCCATAAGGGCCATGCGAACTTGACGTCATCCCCACCTTCCTATACTTATATATGACTGGTGGCAATACGTGACAGGCGAATGACATGATTCTCGAGGAGTTACACGACGGCCATGTGATAATGCATCAAATAGATGCAAGGGTGGATGACTCAGTAGGTCCTTGTATGGACTGATTGTGTTCCCCACAAGAAGAGCTTTAGAGGAAATAGGAGTGGACATCTATATGGGCTATATGGGCTTCATGTGATTCGAAGCCAACCACTATGTATCGCAAGAAAGTCCTATGTGTACCTATGTATTCTCGCGAACAAACACAACTCCTACACACATCTAGGAGCACCCCCTCCTGCATATCCATACAAGACCCGAGTAGGCGAGTTGAGATCCTACGAGGTATCCACTATTCGGAGTACCCTCCCAAAAGGAAAAAGATATGTTTGTTAGGTTCGATTTTTTTTAGTTGGGTTGGGCGGGTTCGATCAGAAATGCTATACTTACACACAAGACTATCCCTCTTCTCGAAAGCTTTGCGAGGACTACTTTAGGATGACGGATGACCGCCTATAGGAGGTTTGCGCTCACCTTTTTTGTCTGGGTGGAAGCTGGCGGGCAGGGCTTGCTTAATCGGATACACGGAATTGGGATCTCTGTTGCATGCAAATCTTTCTATCGGGAAAGCGGCATACTACTAATCGGTTATTTGGCCTGATCGAGGAGACTATGCTGCCCTTGTTCGCGAAAATGCGCCACATTTATCTTTATCACCGAATTGAAATTTTCGCTCTATTTTTTATCAAGAGTATTTCGAACTTGCAAATGCTTGTGTTGTTCGGAGCATGATAAATAAAGTATTGATCGCCTCTTCATCAAGAGTGAGCTTGCTATGGAGGTTTGGAACCATTTTGATTGCCTTTTCAATATAAGATCCTTCCAAACGGATTTCATTCAGCCCGGCGGTTTAACAGATCTCGCAGGAAATCCGTTAGTTTTTCAAGATCAGTGAACCCAGATGTCAACATCTCTATGGGGCCTACTCTAGTCTTTTATCTGCGGAGAGATGGTCGTTTACATGCTTACTTACTAAAGTACGGGAAAGAAATAGCTTATGTGAAAACACCCGATCTCATTCCGATCTCGATATGTGGAATCATCTTGCGCCGTATGTACTGAGATTGTTCGGGAGACATGGTCCAAGCCCGGTGAAAAAATGAAATAAAAAAAGATTATGATGTCAAAATCTTGCACCCTTGTTTTTCCAATTTCCCCGCTACTGCGTGTTGATTATACTTATTTAAATACGACGTATTTGTATATTAGTATTTTTTTTCTTTTTTTATGGCATCATCGGGGTTTTCAAGACCCGGTCAAGTAATTGAAAAATTCCTTGAATGAATTTCTCTGAGCACAAAATAGAGCATTTAGTTGAATATTTGTTGGTGTCGAAATGGAGCACCAAGAGTGGTTGGACATCTATGGTAATCAATGGTAATATTGATTATCATAGACGGTCGATATACTTTTGTAATCTCCGATCATCAACCAAATTCATACCATTATTGTAGAAAGACAATAATGACTGTGGAATAAAAGTGATTGATTATTAAGTTGGAACCTTATTGTGCATAAACTATGTTCAAATTTATTTTAAAAATAAGTGCGCATATGCGTGTAAGATGATGCTTCACATTAATAAATCAATACATATTTAACGGATAATATATCCAAACTCTAGACTAATGAAAGTCTACATGTTGAGAAAAATCCATCAATACCCCTCTAAAATCTTCTATTCTTTTAATGGAGGCTATAATTTTACATTCTAATTTCCTCCGTTCTCTCTAATGAAGAAAATAGAAGAGATTTTAAGATGGGATAATTTATTAATTAATTTTTGCCCATAAGCAAAGTTTCTATTATTTTTTGGATTGAATTACCGAAGTAGAGAAAACAGAACTCACTAATTGCATTGGCCCGTGCTTGCAGTAGAAGAGTTGTATGGATGAGAGGAATGGTGGAGGAAGGTGGAAGAGACATTGAATGCCACGCACATAACATGTGGAATAAAATGGAGGAAGTGAAATTGGTTGCAAAAATACAATCTTGAAAATAGAACTTTTGAAATCAAAATCACAGAAAAGCAAGAGAAAGGGGAGAACAACAGAAAATAAAATGGGATCCACTAGTCCTCCCCCCGCCCCCCCGCCCCCCTCCTTTTTCAAACAGAAAAGGTAAAAAAAAATACTGTTAAATTGTGTAAAATTAAATAAAAATATCCTTCATTATACAGAAAAAGGTTAAAAATATCCTTGAAGTAGGAAAAGGTTTAAAAATACCTCCATCCATCTTTTGGTCTAAAAATACCCTTCTATTCATCTTTTTGATTTAATAATATCCTTTCATTCACCTTTTAGCTCACTTATACCCTTGAAACTAATAACTCTATCTTTTTTAAAATAAAATAAAAAATAAAATATTTATTATGTGTCATTCTCCTCATTGGATGAAACAAAATCTCCATCTCAACTAGATTTCCCCCCATAATTTATCCAAGCAAAAAAAATATACTTCTTCAAGACCTCAATTATTTTTACTTTTTTTTATTAAAAAAATCTAATAATTTTTTATATTTGTTGTAGCTTCTTTTGTCCGACTTCTCTCAAATTTTCCCCCTATTTTCTCCAAGTTATTACTTGGATTGAAGACACATAGCATAAGGAAAAATTAACAGCTAAGATTAAATCAATTACATTAAAATTTTAAATATGATATAAATAATTAATATATCATAAACAAATTAATAATATTATGATCATAATAATATTATATTATTCATAATATATTAAAAAAAATTCTCTCTTTTCCTATTTTTATTTTTCCAACAGGCTTACGACCTACAACGTCTATATTTTTTTTCTTCTTTTCAATGAGTTGTTACAGAGATTATTAGTCAAAAAAAATTAAATGATCATTTTTTTTTTAAAAAAAAGAAAAAGATAGACTTTGTTTAGGATTTATGATAATATGATATGTTTCTGTAATTGTGGCATGACTAATATTTTAAAAATATTTTAATTATCTAAAACAATTTTTCTTTTTGAAAAAGCTATAGAAAATAGAAATTACTAGATTTAAAAATATATATTTTTTGGATCTTGAAAAGATATATTGTCTTGATTTGGATAAATTATAGAAAAAAATTAATAGAGGTGGATTTTTATTTCATTCAATAAGAAAATGACACATAATAAGTATTTTTTTTTAAAAAGAGGGTTGTTAGTTGCAAGAGTATAAGACTATAAGTGAGCCAAAAAAGTGGATGAAAGGGTAATTTTAGACTAAAAAAGATGAGTAGAAGGGTATTTTTAGACCGAAAGATGGATGAAAGATATTTTTAAACCTTTTCCTATAGTTCAGGGGTATTTTTCACCCTTTTCCATTAATAGTTTAGTCTAAAAATATTATTATTCTAATTAATATATTGTTCCTTTTCTTTTTAAAACATATTTTTCTAATTAAAACATTATCTTTTTGAGAGAAAAAAACAAGTTTCTTAATTTTTTAAAAAAAGGAATCTCTTTAAATAATAAAAAAGTGAAAAGTATTTTTTCTTCTTCTTAATCTCGTTTGATCAATTAAAATAGAATAAATCAATTTATTATTTTAACTAATAATACAAGTCATACTCAATCAAACCTTTCTATAATGATCCCTCATTGTAATGACATTTCTCTATAACTGCCTAATTTTCTCCAAATACATTTTTTTCTGTTATATTTTAGTTCTCTATAACAACAATGAAATGCATTATAGTAGTATACTATTTGTAAAATTATCAATTTATAACATTCATACTCAATTATTGCGTAGTAGTATAATATTTTGTTATTATGTATAAAATAAAGGGAAAATTACGCGTATAAGCAAACATATACTAGTTAATTACTTAATATAGCTATAGTTTACCTTAATTACAATTCGCGGCTTACTTTTAGCTATAATTACATAACTCAGCTTTTTAGTTTTGTATAATTCGCGCATTTGTATAATTCAGAATTTATATAACTTTTGTATAATTTAGAATTTGTATAACTATTTGCACTTTTGATGTTTATAATTGTATAAATTCGTTATTTCGAGTTTATACAAAAATAACTGAATTATACAAATGTACCCGCGAATTATACAAACCTGCGAATTATATAAATCCGCGAATTATACAAATAAGACAGCTTAAATTACAGCTACAACCCGTAAATATGCAAACTATAGCTATAGAGCATGATTAAGTTTATTATAGTGGCTATTTGTGAAAGTTCCTCTAAAATAAAATATTAAAATATTTATGACAATCATCATTAATATCATGCACATAATAAATTTCAATTACAAGTATGTAAATGTTATCCATCAATTATTTCTAGAGGAAAGGCTATTAATTTCCGTCTTTTTTACATTATACTTCTTTTTATTATTTTTGTTAAATTGATTAACAAATATATTCCTTATTTTTGGTACACAAAATCATTAAACTACGGGAGACGACATCAAATTTATTACAAGATTATTCAATTTCTTTTTTTGTAGGTGATTATTCAATTCTTTGTGGATACGATACAACTAACTATTATTTTCTTGCAATGTATTAGTCTTTTCAATCTCTAATTAATGAAATATGAAGATCAATTGAGATTTTAAACTTGAGATATAATTATAGTTGTAATAAATGCAAAACGGTAGAAGTAATAAATTAAGTGTTGGAGTAAATGAACAGACAAATTTATTACTCAACAATTGGTTGGTGTGAGTTAAAGTGACTATATGTTGGTCAGAATAATAAATTTTCTGTCGGTGAGAATAATAAATTTTAAAAAGTAATGATGTGATTATAAATTTTAAATACATATGAAATAAATGGTTAGTAGCTATAAATGTAGAGTTGTTATAACAAAATATAAACTCGTGGATCAATTTTTGTATTAAAATATCTCAAATCATGATATAGAATTCCCATATAATTCCATATCATGATTTTTGGAGAATATGAAATCATATCTCATGATATGGAAACGCTGATTCCATCTCACGATACCATATCGTGATATGGTATCACATCGCCAAACGCCTACTAAATGTTACTATTCATGTATAACAACACCTCGCTATAACAACTATGAAACTTTCAGATAAACGTTGCCACTATATATATGTTTGACCACATGTATAATATGATATAAACAACAATAACATACCCAATTCAATTCTACAAGTGAGGTTTACTTAGAATAGATTATATCCAGACCTTATTCTTATTCCGTAGAGATGGAAAAATTGTCTTAGCTAACCTTCAACTTAAATAAAGTATGTCAATATATTTAGATAATTTTGTTCCTAATAAAATAAAATAAAAAAATTTAATTTCTTAATCTTTTTCAAATTAAATTAGGATAAACACTTGCTAAAGTTAAAATAAAAAAAAAGTTAACAATAATTCCACCAACAATTCTTGTTATTCTCGTGCTATTTCTCCCGCCCCAAAAACCGCCAAACCCAATTCGAAGAATTTGTCTTGAACTCCTCTCGACGTACTCTCAATATCAGACCTAGATTTTGATTTTGATTCTGCAATTTCTTGGCGATTTCGTAGATGATGATTAGTTGGCTATTCGTATTGGCAATGGCATTCAAGTTCTTCGGCAGAATATGGGGGAAAAGTTTTCGTCATAAGAGGTATCAAAAGAGATTTGAGGATTTGCCATTCGATGTAACAATTCAGATATTGAAATATTTGGGTGCAAAACAGTCCGCCAAAATGGGCCTTGTCAATAAGAGATTGAATTCAATTGTGTCCGAGAATCACCTCTGGATGTACTTTCTTCAGCAGGAGGAGCCTTGTGGCTTTTTCGCTGAAAGTCATCTCCGAAGTCTTCGGTAACGTCATGTATCTTTTCTTTCTAGTTGTGTGCTGTCTTATTACCCGTTCATACTAGTAGTTGTAGTATTGTTGTTTCTTGTGCTTCATTTTTGTTATTATAAGTTGTTTTTTGTACTTCAACTATCATATTAATTTGTTGTAGTTACTGTTGTTGTATTACTATCTCGTTACTAGCTTCTGTTTTTGTTTCTATCTGCTATTTCTTGTACTTCTATTATTTCTTCTCTTGGACTGCTTTGGACTATATTTCCCTTGAGCCAAGAGTTGATCGGAAACAACCTCTCTACCTCTGAGTTAGAGGTAAGGTCTGCGTACACTCTAGCCTCCCCAGACCCGATTTTGTGGGATCATACTGGGTATGTTGTTGTTTGTTGCACTTGACTGCTTGAAACCATATTTCAAGAGCGTATCTGACAGCTTGTGGTACCAATTTCCTGATACATGTTTCAAGCCATATGTCGACTTGTTTAACCTGCACACCAAGTTAACTTGTTTAATCTGCACACCAAGTTAACTTGTTTAACTTGCACACCAAGTTCCCTTGAGTCTTATATCTGGGAGGCACTTACATGTAGACTTCCTCCTTTAAGTCACCAATCAAACAAAACGTCTGTCTTGTGTAGTTCCTATCCCTTCAATGCGCTTGTGGATAACCAACAAAGATGCATATTGTGGCTCTTTCCTCAAATTTATCCTTTAATTTATTGGTGTATATGGATGCAACAGAGACAACCGAAAACCCATAAATGACTCATGCTTGACTTCTTCTTAAACAAAACTTTATATGGTGTTTCCCCAGAATTCGCTTGGCTTTTGTTGGTGTATAACTATAGTTTCATTTAACTAAATGCTTATAGGTGTAGCATAATAAGAGAAATTACTTTCTTTGTCCTACTTTATGCAAAATCATTTGGTTGAGCTTGGAGTTAGATTTTTTGCGACTTGCATAAGCGTTAGTGGAACTCTTCTAAAAAATTAGTTGTTGAAAACTTAATTTGATAGTTTAAGTGTGAGAGGTTGGTTGTAACAGGAGTTAGATTGGTAGAGGTAGGCAGAAAAAGAACTCGGGAAAGTGATTAGACAGGACATGCTAAGTGGAGAATGGAATTGGAAGAGGCATGTATTGCCATTCCAATGGTGGCACCCTACTATTGGCTCCATCTCCAAATCCCAGAAAGTGAGTCAAGTCTGGACTAGATTAGTGGGTCTTCCACTGCAACTCTGGTCCAAAAAGATCTTCAAAGAACTGGGGTATTTTTGTGGCGGATAGCTACAGACAGAATAGGAAATTGAGTTGAAAATTCATCTAAAGTAGGCGAGATTGAAGGTGAAAGGGGATGGTGGGGCAGTTCCGAAGGTGATAAAAGTGGAATTTGAATAACTTTTATATTAGATTCAAGTCTGGTGTGAAGCTCCAGCTAGAACCCTTGTCGGAGAAGGTGGGAGAGAAGGAATTTCTACCCCGTGGATAAAAGGGAGTAGGCAAGGTACCGCCATACAGGGGGAGGGGCTCGAAGAGATTTTGACTGGCTAGGGCATGGAAACTTACTTCTTAATGAGTCACGTAGCCATGCATGGGGATAAAAAATCTGGAGGTATAGAATCAATGCTTGATGTGGAAATAGCTATGGAGGCTAGTTTCAGATGAACATTCATTGTGGAAAGAGGTAATTAAAGAGAAATTTTGCATGGAAGGAAGTTGGTCAACATCGTGAAGGGTCCTTGTGGAGTTAGATTGTGGAAGTCCATAAGGAATCTATAGTCAAAATTCATTACTAAAGTTAATGTCAAAATTGACAATGGTATGAAAACCTTTTTTTTGGGAAGACTATTGGTTAGGAAGTGGTGCTCTTATAGAGCACTTTCCTGACATCTGCTTGATCAATCAACCACTAAAGGCAACAGTTGGAGAAGTAAGTAATAGTGAAGGTGGGAATCTCACTTTAGAAGACTCTTGTTTGATTGGGAGATTGATGGAATGGTTGAGTTTTAAAACAAGCTGGAGCTGTTCAAAGGGACTGTCAAAGAGGAGGGATGTTATGGAAAACTCACAAAAGTCGTCGATCAGATGTAAGCTTATTTAACATACAATATAATGGAGGATTGGCCATGAATATTGATATGGAAAGTGAAAATTCCTTATAAAGTTGCTTGTTTCACTTGGTTATTAGCTAGAGGAGGAGTCCTCACACAGGACAACTTAAACAGGAGAGGATATTAACTATGTTTTATGTGCTATATATGCGGAGAGAAGCAAAGACAATTAATCATCTTTTTTTTTTACACTATAAGGGAACTTCACAACTATGGAGGATGTTTATCAACTTAAGGAGACTACAATGGGTAATGCCAAGAAGTATATGTGACACTCTAAAAAGCTGGAACAATGAAGGATATTCCACTGGTAACAAAAAGAGACGGGGATTGTCCCAGCTTGCATTTGAAAATGAGGTGTCTAGGTCTTAATTGTTTTTGGTGTAAAGGGATGTATTTGGAAGATCATGTTTCAGTTTTTAATGTTTTAGATTCCTTGTAAGAAGAAGTAAGAAGGTAAGATCATTTGTGAATTGACTTTTTCTAAGTATGGGTAACTTCCACAATTTTTAAGTGTAATGTCCCGTTTGTAATATATATACAAAGGTTTACCTTTTTAAAAAAGACTACAAGTTTCAAACGCCTTCTTTTCTTACTTTAAGTCGTGAGGAGTCAAATTATGTTGTGTAAATTGAAACGATGGGAATATCTTGATTTCATTTAGAAAGGTACAACACAACAATAACAACGATATTAGCAACTAACCTTAATTCTAAACAAAATGGAGTCGGCATTTGAATCCTCACTATGCAAAACATTGATATTATGTATATGATTGCAGGACGCTTCCCTCAGCACCCAGCTTGCCATGGATGACTATTTATGGTCAACGTGCTCAAGTGCCGAGGGCTGTTATAATTGATGGTGCGTACAACACTTTAGTTTTCTGTGAAACGTATGAGAAATAGAAGAGGAGCTCGGCTTGATTATTGACTCAAGCTGTTGGGTTTAAAGCTGCTTACTATAATTACACATATTCTAGAATATTCTTAAGATTCTTACAGTTTCTTCGAGCTTATTTATATTTTTCTTATGTTTCTCATCAAAAGGTGGGTTAGGCTATGCCAGATTTGGTTGGAGCAAGGATAGTACTCCATCAAGGACGTCAGAAACATCCTTGGTAAGCTTTCTTATGAGTTAACAATTAGCTGCTAATTATGAAAATTATTCACACATTTGAGGCCTGTGTTTTTCTAACTATTTGTTCAATTTCAGGCGCTCCACAAATTCTTACCCTGTCTTTTCTGGAAACTTATCTCTTCTATAGGTTTTTCGTGACATTGAGCATCTTCAGAATTCTCTTGATGTGCATGGCTACTTTTTTACTATATACACCAGGTTTGTATTCCGTTCATTTTTCACTGTTTTTTTACATTGCTTTTCTTAAACTGTTATGTAAAACTATAATACCTGACATTCTACATGTTTAGACACTAGTCTATGGGTGTTTTGCGTGTATCCCTTCGTTTCATTGAAAATATATTCGAATATAAAATGAAAATTGATAGCAATTGTGTAAGTTCTTGAAAATGTTAAATGTTAATAGCAAGTTGAAGTTGTCAAATCAAACAAAGATAATATAAGGGGCCAAATAATTTAAAGCAAAATGTTAGAATCATACAGATTTTATAGGATCTTGTAAATATAGTATCGCTTGAGTTGCTCCATGTAATTATGTACTTCGATTCTCTTTCCTTTCTTAGAACATGTACATTTATTTAAACCCCACTTGCTTGAAGGAATAATGAGAATGTGAAGAAGTAAATAAAAGAGTGCACTCTCTGCCGGCTTAAGCTTTTAGATGAGATAGTTACACCACTTAAACTAAAAATTTATGGGATAAGACTCCATCAACCCGCTTGAGGAAGCATACACCATATACTTTTTATTTTCATTTTTCGAATTGCTACAACTGTGTTATTTGATTAAATCATTGTAGCAATTTGTATAAAGATGAATTTAGCATTATATTGTGCAGTAACCCTAATTGTTCATCTTTGCATATATAAAATCTTACTCAGTTTTCAATTCTTAAATATCAGGAGTTCCTACATGGATCAAACAAGAAAAAAGATCAAATACCCAAATCCTTAGTTAGTATTAAAATCTTAAATAGGAAAATAATTAAATAACAAAACCACCGGTTTTACCCACTAAGAGAGCAAAAGGTATGAAGGCTGGATTTACGATGACTTCCAGTTTGATTAAAACACCTCTCATCTTTGTCTGAATGTTACATATAGCCTCCCTATGAGCTGGAATTAGAAATATGAGTTTGTTACTGAAGTCTGAAACCCAAGATTACTGGAAGCACATAAAAGTGGAAAACTTTCTCCCCTTGACCCTTTCCTTTATTTTTATATTTGGCTGTTATGAACTCTATGCAGGATGCAAGCGGAAAGGTCAAGACAGCCAATCATTGTGTCCATGCCTATTTGCCATCATGATGGTCAGTTTCTATAATCTGGTCAAATTTGTTTTCGTTTACGTCAATGACTCAATTTGTTGTTTAGGGGACGAATATTGGTCACCTGTCATTTTCAGGTTTTGAATATGAAAAGGCAGCTAAAAGGCATGAAGAAGCTATTGTTTCAACGTTATTAGACATGGATGTGCCTGCAGTTTGTGTTGTCAACGAGGTATTATTCATCTCCTCCAACCTCTGTTGTATTTTGGAGGTGCTACTCATAAACATTTTAGAGAGTAATGGTTTTTCCTGTATGGGACCTCGTTCCATCAAATACCCCTACTTCTCGCATTTCACTTATCATATCTGATACATTTGATTTGAAGTACTTGATTCTGTGTTCCAAAAAGGTGGTCACCTAGGTACGGTGGACTACATTTTAATGTTTATTGGTGCTTGGTGAAGTGAGGTATTTGTTCCTTTGGATAGGATTATATTATTTGTGATATCTGTCTATGTCTTATCCCAAGTAGAAAGATGTCATGACCCAAACTAGAGCATCCAGCTGCCACTTCCTGCTGAACGAACCCTTAACCCGTACCCTATTACCGTCTACTATGTTAGGCACTAATATCATGATATATAGAAAACAGATTTATAAGCTAATAGTACAGGTAAATTCCCAAAACAAATACACCCCAAGGGCATAAGGAACACAAATCACAACATAGTATAAGAAATAACAGGAGCCTATAAGAGTACCAAAATTATACATGTCTTCGCTGTGCAGCCTAGCTAAACGTGTGAAGATAGAAAAATTACCAATGCCACCACTGAGCAAAAGTGGGGCTCAGTACCTGCAGAAAAGGTGGCTTTCTGTGTCGTCTGGCTAAACTTCGGACCTGAAACCTAGCTGTACAATATGCCTCTCTACAAAAAGGAATTGTTGGTGTTTTGATGGAATTTCAACTCCTAACCATTCACTCAAAGCTAAATGTTTGTTCAGTCTATTTTGTTGGTCCAAAGAGTCTTATGTGAATAGTTCTACTGCTTTCTTAGATTTTGTTAGCTCTTTAACTCTAGACCAGACATAGTCGTGTTTAAGTCTCCTCTAGATTTTTTGATTTTGTGGCTGGCTCCTGTGTCTTAACTTCTATCATGTAATGGAGCTAGCATATCTACTTTTGTACTCTTTGCATCTTCTTGATGCCGGTAATGAAACAACTTACTTCATCAAAAAAAAAGCCTCCCTATGCAAAGGCGGGACAAGAATTTTATGAAAATATGTACTTTAATATTAAAATCATATTTCTCAAGTGTATCAATTAGATCTCAAGATAATAAACACATGGTAAAACATTTTAAAATTATTTTATAATAACCATTTTGTGTATAGACCAACAACAATAACAATAACACCATACCTAGTCTAATCCCACTAGTGGGGTTTGTGAGGGTGGTGTGTAGGCAACCTTCCCCTACCTTGTGAAGGTAGAGAGGCTGTATAGGCCATAAAAATAAATCCTTTTATCAATTTTTGGGGAGGCTCCACCTAAACATGGAGACCCTGTGTGCGCAACATGGAAGGTATTATCCACTCGGTAGCTAGGACTACACCAATCTGTAATGACGTACATGTACGATAGGGAAGTGCTTGCAAAACTCAAAGAAATCCAATCACTGTATTTAGTGGATAAACATAGCCGCAGACATAATCCCACATTGGCACGTGTGGCTTCTGGGAATTGGACCAATACGTCCAATTACCCACTCAGTTGTCTGAAGATCCCTCCCAAAATATAATTATATCGTTTATGTCACCAATTGAAACCATTACACTGGGTATGTTGTTGTTGTTGTTATTCACGTCACCAATACAACCTCTTGGTCTTAATCATGAACATAATTATCATATGTGAATAAGGCTGCTTATCGGGCGGATAATTAGGCTTAACGGTTCGGCTTATTGGTTATCGGTTTTTAAATGTACTAATCCGCTAGCTCGATAAGATAACGGTTGGTTTCGTATCGTATTAGCAATTAACAGACGGTTAGCAGATAAATCTAAGAGGCAATAAGATATCGAGCCGTTATCGGTATGTCCTCCATTTCTTCACTAAGTTGTTTGTATATACTGTGATTCATCATCTAATTATCAATTTTTTAGGCTTGTTGAGTTTTGTTCCTACAATTTTTTTAATAGGTTACAACATAGAATCAAATGAAAATTTTCTTCTAGACTTAAAATATATGTAGAAACATTTTTTAATTATTGAGTCGATGGAAAAATTAAAACTTCAATATGATTTGAAAATTTTCAGTTTTATATCAAACTTTGTGAAGGACACAATGGGGTTGTTTCATTTTTGTTGCGGTCCTTCATGTTATCAAGAATAATTTGTCTTTTGCTTTAAGAGTTTATTTAAGGTTTTGTTTATGTTTTAGGGAGACCGACTATGCTTTATGGTTAGAAGTCACGGGAATTGGGCAATTGACTTGTTATTTTCTAAGCAAAGAAGTGAATAGAACAATGAATGGGTTTTAGTTTGTAGGTTTACAAGAGATACTTTATATATTTAGGGGTAAAATGTAAATATGATACTTCTTAACGGTTTACCTGATAAAAAAATTGAGTAATCCGCCCACGCACCGATAAGCCATTAACTATAAGATAATAAGATTTTACTCTGTTAGTCTGATAACCCATTACCAATAATCCAGGAAGCTAATTTTCCCTTACTAATTGTCCGATTGGGTTATCTGTTACGGTTCGGTTTTGAACAGCTAAACATCCTTTCTTTCAAGAGTTGCAATACATAAAACGTATAAACATAATCAAAAGTGTCATTTGAATGAGATTATAAGTCATGAAATCCATAAACGCAGTGACACTCGCACATGCTCGTCCCCACGCGCATGAGTACAAAAAACAACATTTAAAATATTCATATATGCAATTGAAAGCACCTGAAACATATTATTTGTGGAAAATCACTTTTAAAGGATTAGGTCTCTACTTACCTTAATCTAAGTTTGTTTGATGTAGAACTTTCAATACTCAACTACCATTGTCCTATACAAATATATATTATATAGAAGGGATGAGCCACTCTAAGACGAGGAATTTTCGAATCAATGCTACACTAATTAAATATACTTAAAATTATATATATATTCCTATATTTATATGGCATGAACATTTAAAGTACTCGAGAGAAAGGATTGTGTTTTTCTTGAAGTAACTTCTACGTACTGCTTTAACCTCCAAGATAAGAAAATATTATATCTATTCCTATAGCTTTGTAAAGAGAAAAAAAGAAACTCCCTCTGTTCAAGTAATATCTTCGTTGGTATGCCCTACAACAACTAGACAAATTAAAGGATAGAAGTTCTCAAATAAGGCTAGATGAATATAAGATAAAAAATTGACAACTTATCTGACTTTTTTGTTCCACCAGCTGTCTCACTTCATTTTTTTTAATTAAATACGATCACTGAAATATATATAGTAGTAACTAAAGAAAATCTCTACATGAAGTAAATTAAATACGACTCGTTGGGGTCTTGTGCTTGCTCATTTGGAATCATTTAATGATTTAATAGTGTTCTACATATAGAAGTGGAAGATATCAGTATAAGATGCTAAAAACTTGGAAAAGTGCCTTCTTTGTTATTAAGTGAAGGTCTAGAAATTTACCATGTAGGTATTAGGTAATGTATGAGGAGTACCCCTCCCAAAGCCACAAACTTAGTTACTAAGCAGGCAATACGTGAATTATAAATATGTAATCCCTTTCTTTGTTTTTCTTTTTTCAAATTGGGCAACTAATTAATCTAATGGATAACTATTGTAAATTCTGAAAATCATTTTGTAAAATTACTTCCTGCACCCCTACTACTTGTTATATACAAACATATCATTTTGATTTCTGATTATCAAATTAATCCTAAAAGAGTGCACATTTCATGTTGTTACATTCCTAGTTAGATTTTCATATATAATATCGTACTATTTATGGGAGGACCAGAAATGTTGTTCCCACATAAACTAGACTCGTGTCCCAAACCATAAGACGTTACCTTTATACTCCCTCTGTCCCAATTTATGTGACACATTTCGGATTTTGAGATTCAAACAAGTCTATCTTTGACCATAAATTTTTCATATATCTTTTAAATATTTAAATTATCAATTATTGGGACTTATAGTACTTTTTATGTAGTTTACAAATATATAAATTTCATTTTAAATTTTTTGAAGATTCCATGAGCAAATTATCGGTCAAACTTAAACTGTTTGACTCTCGAAAAACGAAATGTGTCACATAAATTGGGACAGAGGGAGTAATGTTTAAGGGTTGTTCAATGTACGGGTATTACATCCTCTTCCTTAAGAACATTCCTCCCCAAATGTTATTCAAGTCGTACACGTGTATTAGGATTTGGGAAGGTGCAAATTTTTGGATCTTATGTCCGCCTTGACCTCCCATGTGGCCTTTTTGGTAGGGTGGGTTCCTCCATAGCACCTTTATGGAAGAAATTTCTCTGGACCTCAACTTTCGCAATTGTCGATCCACAATAGCTATAGGCACTGCCTTGTAGGCTAGCTTCTTGACTATAATGAATTGGGTAGGAGTGACATTGGTTGGGTCATGCACGTACTTCCATAACATAGAGACATGTACGAAAGGCAACTTTAATGATAGAGCAATCTTGTATGCCACATTACCCGTATAGTCTATGATTTAGTATGGCACTACGAATCCTCTGATTGAGTTTTCCTTTCTTCCCAAACCTCATCACGTCTTTTATGTGTGATACCTTCAAGAACACCCGGTCACCTTTCATATATTCACATTCTAGACTCCTTTTGCCGGAATAGAACTTTTGGCGACCTGCACAGTCTTGAGTCTTTCTTGCATTTTTGACCATCTCCAAGGTTTCTCAAACTAAATTCGGACCTAAAAGTTATGTCTTGCCATCTTCAAACTTAACATTTGGCGATCTATGCCTTTGCCAATATAAGGCCTTGAACGGTGCCATCTAGATACTTGAGTGGTAGTATCCAAAGTCCGAGGCATATGTCCTCAAGAACCTGAATAGTTCTTTTGGACTGACCATCGGTTTGCGGATGGAATGTCGTACTTGAATGGATTTTGTCCCAAGTACTTGCCTTCCAAAATTTAAAATTGAATTGAGTCCCCGATCCAAGATGATACATACTAGTACCCTATGCAAGTGGATATCTCCTTTAGGTATAGTTGAGCATATTGTACCACGATATATGTCGTCTTGACGTGTAAGAGATATACAGATTTGGTGAGCCTATCCACAACTATCCAAATGGAGTCATGCTTCCATAAGGTGCGTGGAAACCAATTTGATTAAAAAAAAAGTGTGAGGATGTCCATATAAATGTGTTTCCATTTCCATTTTGGAATTTAAAGGCTGTGTCGCCAAGGCTTAAAGGTATGTTCTGTAGAGTGGTGTTTTGACCGACTTTGTTGTATAGGGCAGATTGTTGGCTAGTCAAGAATGTCCATGTTCAGAAGATGAATGTAGCGGAAATGAGGATGCTTAGATAGATGTGTGGACATACTAGGAGAGAGATGACTTTTTAAGAAAGACTAGGAAAGATATGATTAGAAATGAGATTTACGGGGTAAGGTGGGAGTGGCCTCGTGGAGGACAAGATGAGGGGTACGAGGATGAGATGGTTCGGGCATGTGAAGAGGAGGTGCATGAATGCGCCAGTAAGGAGGGGCAGGGGGGCTAGACTCTTCTACGCTTCTCCTTTTTAGTAATATTATTTAGGAATGACCTAGTTTCTTTTTTTCTTCGGTGTTTATTACTATCTGTTGCTCTATATGTTTTGTATCGTGATTATTGCTGTCTTATTTTCTTATAATTGTGCTTCAAATTCTTCTTTGCTTTTGAGCCGAGGGTCTATCGGAAACAACCTCTCTACCCTACAAAGGTAGTAGGGTAGAGGTAAGGTTTTGCATACATCCTACCCTCCCCAGACTTCACTTGTGATTGCACTGGGTATATTGTTGTAGTGATGAACTCTTCCATGTCCTTTTTCATATTCTTCCACCAATAGAGGTCTTTCAGAGTGTGGTACATCTTGGTGGACCAGGATGCACCAAGTAACTAGAATAAGGCGCGTCATCCATGATGGATTTCCTCAAATCATCTACACCGGGAATGCATAACTGACCATTCATCTTAACACACCATCATTGACCAAGGTGAATGCGGTTACTTCTCATTGTGAAGACTTTCTTTGAGTATACTCAAGTAAATGTCATCATATTGCTTTGCCTTGATTTGTTTCACTCGTGGTGATTGTGTTATCGTGTAAGTCAATACCTTTCCAACTTCTGCTTTTGCAAGTCAAATCCCTTGGTTTGCTAGCTCTACAACCTAACTACCTATTGATTTTCTGGTTAAGGCTTCTGCTTCCACATTCACAATGCTCAGATGATATAAGATAGCACAGTCATAATCTTTTAATAGTTCGAGCCAACCTTGTTGCTTCAAGTTCATTTCTTTCTGCCACAAAAATATATTGCAGGCTTTTGTGGTCTGTGTATGTCAAATAGTTCACCATAGAGATAGTGACACCAAGCTTTCAAATCAAAGATTGGCTAGAGAAAAAAATACCTTGAGAAATATGGGGAGGGGTTGATGGATAATTCTTCTCATGGTTCTTCAATAACCTTGAAGTGCAAGCAATCACTTTTCCGTTCTGCATTAGTACACAACCCATCTCCACATGAGAGGCATCAAGTATACGGTGAAATAAGCAGAACTTGTCAGCAAGGTTAACACTGGTAACATGGTCAAACATTTCTTGAGCTCTATAAGCTTTCTCACTAGTGTTGGGCAATTGGAATATGACTCCCTTTTGAGTCAGTTTTGTCAATGGAGCGGCCAATGTAAAAAAATTCCTCAATGAACCTTCAGTAACAACCTATCAAACTTCAGATGCTGCGTATTTCGGTGGGTGTTGTTTGCCTTGGCCTACTTTGCTCTGCTTCTACGTTCTTGGGATCAATTTTTAATACCCTCCCTCATGACTACTGGCCTGAGAATGCTAAGTTCTCTATCCAGAACTCATTCTTCGATAAGAACTCATAATGTCTGTAGCGAGTCTAGAAGTTGTCTTCAAAATATCATCATTTGTGACCTTCAACTGTTGAAATCGCGACCTTAAGTTAGTCGTTGAAAAGTGCATGACACCTGGCAACTGGTCAAACAAGTCATGGATGTGAGGCAAGGATACTTGTTCTTGATTGTGACCTTGTTCAATTGACAGTAGTCAATGCACATCCGTAATGAACCGGTTTCCTCAACAAATATGACCGGAACACCCCGTGGTGGGACACTTGGTCTTATGAATCCTTTTACAGGAGGTTCTTTAGCTGCTCTCAGTTCCTTCAATTCTGTTGGGGCCAACTTGTAAGGTGGGATGGAAATAGGTTGTGTCCCTGACAGAAAATCAATATAAAAATCGACTTTCCTGTTAGATAGCTGGGGTAACTAATCGGGAAAGGCTTTTTTTTTTTTGAGAAGGTAACATTTGTGTGTATTGACTAAAAACAGTACATGGGTTGCACTGAGAACCATATTTACAACTGTCAAAAAGAAGGAAAAAGAGACTAAATCCTAACAGGAACCTAGGATATCTATAATGGATTCAATATCCTCTAAATACATCAGTATCCTCTAATCGAGTAATCGGGAAAGATTTCTGGGAACTTATTCTCAATTGACACAGACTCGAGATTTGGTGATTTAACTTCTGTATTTTGCAGTCTTGCGACATGAGCCAAGTATCCCTTTCTAATCATCCACTTCACATTGAGATAAGAAATAAGCATACCCGCTGGAACCCTCAGATTACCCTTGATTTTAAAGGCGGCTCGTCTGGAAAATTGAATCTCACAAACTTGGAATGGCAATATAGTATTGCAGCTTCAATATCAGTAGTCCTCGGGCTGGAGATGGTGCAGCCGTGGTAGTAGTTGTGGAAGCTGTTTGTTGCGCTGGTGTGCCAGTAAATCCCTGCCGAAACATAAGGCAGTATTTCTGGATGTAGTCCACTCTTCACGATGGTAACATACATTTGTGCCCACGGGACATTCGCTGGATTGTCCCTTCCCACGTGTCGCAAATTGATAGTTGCTGCGACGGCTAACTCATGATTCTCCGATCTTGCTTGGTAAATCCCCTGTTACCTTGTGTCTATCGATTCTGCTCTCTAAAACCTCAGTTATGGTCAACCGTTGTGCACCAAATGAGGACTGGACCCTCGACTGAGCCTTGCTCTGGTGGAGCCCTTCTTGGAGCACCACTAAACATATTGGATGTTTGACCTTCTTGTTCTGATCTCTCTCTCTCTGCCCTACTTTCCTTTTGTCGCTCTTCCTCTCTGGCAAGGTTGACAATGTATCCAAAATGTCGCATCAATTATTGTCTCAACCACATCTTTAAACAAATAATACTATGCTAAACCCTGCACAAATCTCCAAACTTTAGCTCTCTCGTCCGAAACCAAGTGGGACGCATATTTCGCCAAACGGGTGAATTGCATGCTATACTCAGGCATGCCCATGATTTCCTTGCCTATGATTCTCAAACTTTGAGGCATAAGCCTCTCGTTGTCAGCCGACAGAAACCACTCCATAGATCTCTCGGTATTATCATCCAATGTCACTGGTGGTGCATCTTTCGGATGCTTGGACTCACACAACCTGTACCAAGAATTGGCCACATCTTGCACTTGATATGCAACCAATTCAATGGACCTTCTCCCCGAAACTTTTAGTAGTCTGGGAGCTTTCTGAATTCCCTCCCAGAATAGCTGAGGTTCCTTGTTTGCATTTGATCCCGTGAATAATGGAGGTCAAGGATTAAGGAACTTCGTCATTAAAAATGTCGTACTACTTTTTGGGCTGCTTGCCTCTGCGGGAATGCAAAATTCCTCTGTAAGGTTTCACCTTAAATCAGTAACCACCCCTCGTGCTCTGTAAGGTTTCACCTTAAATCAGTTGGCAAGACAACAGGATTGTTGGTACCCTTTCTTGTTCTGGCTCTTCAACTTGCTTGAAGACTTGGTGAGCTCTTGCAGCTTTGATAGAGGCTCGGTCTTTGCCCCAACCTCTAGGGGCAGCTGGAATCCCAGTGACATCAGGCAAAGCTGGTGCTTCTCTTGTGTTTCCAAAGATTGTGTGCGTACAATTGTTACTGAAAAGAGATTAGATCATCTCTACATGTGAGGTTTAACGCATGATCTTGATAGAAATGAATGTGAGACATCCTAAATATCACTGCAGCCTCTCTGTTGCATATATGGTGCACAACACACACCCATATGGGAGAGTCTACCAAACACGGTTCAATGACTCCCTAAAACTCCTAAACCAGGCTGTGATATCAAGCTTGTGATGATCCAAATTAGAGGGCCATGACCGGCATCCAACAGCCACTTCCCAGGCAAACGAACCCTTAACCTGTAACCCCTATTACCTACTGACTATGTAAGGCACCAATATCATGACATGAAATACATTTATTAGCTAATTAATATTGTAAGTAAATTCCCACAACATGAACACCACCCCAAGGGCATAAGGTACACAAGACACATCAGGGTACAGAATAACATTTGCCTTTAAGAGTGCCCAAAATATACAAGTCTCAAGGGACATTTCAGCTAATCGTGTGAAAGATAACAAATTACCAACTCCACCGAGTAAAAGTGGGGCTCATCACCGGCAAAAAAGGTGGATCTCAAACTGAGTCCTCTGGCTGAACTTCGGGACCTGGAACCAAGTTGTTTATAAGTTTCATAGACCTCCACTTAAGAAGGAAGAACGAGAGTTTTAAGAAAACATGCAGTTTAATAGTAAATCATATTTCTGAAGTGTATCAATATAATCTCAAGAATCTATAATCTAAGAACAAAGATGAGCAGTAAAAGCATACCTGATTGCATATAAGTGGATGTGGCAGCACTGGGTGGGTCAAGTTTGGTCAGGAGTTGGTCTTTTGAATTTCACCTGGAGATAAGGTTTCTCCTGAAGCCGTTTCTCGGATGTCTCCACATTTTAGCTCCACATTTTAGCAATATCAGCCGAATGCCTTGATGACCTACACGTTTTCCTCCATGGCCTCTTGCTAGTCTGTCATGTAGTTTCCAGCATGTCTCCTTTGTATGTCTTGCCTTTCCACAATAATCTCAGTGCAAGTGATTTTTATCAGAGGTGATCCCCTTTGGTTGTTCATGAGAGATAATTGGTCTAGACTTCTCGATTGGAGCCTGATAAAGCATGACACCTTGTCGGCGCTCCTCCTGTTGAACATAGGAGTATGCATCCTCAACGGAAGGAAAAGGAACTCTGCCAAGAACTTGAATCCTGGTCTGGTCATAGTCTTGGTTCAAACTAGACAGAAAGTCATAAACCCGTTCCTATTCAACTAATTCTTCAAATAGAACTGCATACTCACTACATTTTGCTTGGTGATCCTCATAATAGTCTATCTCTTGCCATAACTCACTTAATTCAGAATAATAATCAGTGGTGGTCAACTCACCTTGCTTTGTGCCATGAATTTTATTCCGAATGTCAGATCTGCTCGTCATTTTCCTTGCAAGAGAAAATACGTTTGGTTGAATTCCAGATTTTTTAGTTTCCCAGCTGTCAAGCAATAGATATTGTTTGGGAATTCGTGGGTGCATAGTGTTCAGGAGCCATGTCATAACAAGTGAATTCTCAGAATTCCATTGACCATCATTAGATGCAGTTGGTTTGTTACTTCTCTTGATTAATATAACCAAGACACAAACCGCACTGATTTGTGAAAGAGAATTACCCCTCCCCCCAATTCAAGTAAGACCTTAAAGAGTGTATCTTCAAACTTGTCCCTCAGAGAAGATAAACTGAAGGACATTGCTGAAAAAAGGTCTAACTCTTCGGAATCCTATCTTGTGTGATTGAAAAATCTTGAAATTGAATGGGTGGGTTCGGAATAGGACTGCGACCCTACGGGGAAAGAACTTACAAAGTCACACTCGCCGGTGCGTAAGATGACGTGTCGCCTAGCTACGACTGTTGGCAGCTGGTGCGCCAGCCTTCGCCGAATCTGTTCTCTAGGATTTTATCTTTGAAGGGAGAGGAAACTTGTGGTGGTATTAGTTTTTCTACAACATTAATAGAAGGTAACAATAAGCGAGGGAGAAAATTCGACCTCTTTTTTCGAGAAAAAGGAACCCTAGTGCTGCGAGGGAGAAAAACTCACTTATCAAGGCAACAATGACTCGTGATACCATGAAGATTCTAGAAGAAGAAATACTTATTGTATTTCTTTATATCTTTACATATATAATGAATCCTATAGCTAATTAAGGAAAGACAATCAATTACAATTAGGAGAACCTCAACACGTTATTTTGATAATGTTTAAGGTATGTTTGGGGTACGGGTATTACAAAATAATTGCTCAAGTGAAATGATTTTCTTATTTTCAAACATTGTAGGCAGTTTTAGCTTTAATTGCTGCAAGGGAACTTTCCGGTATAGTAGTCCATATTGGGATTTACCACACATCTGTTGTTCCAGGTAAGATTTTTCAAAGTAGTAAGGATATTTCAGTCAGAAAGTTTGTTTCTCCACTTATTTATTTTTTCTGATGATGTAATTTAATCATAAATTTCTTGTGATTTGTTGGTCTTTTACAGTTCGTCATGGTGAAATCATGCACCAGGTGGGTGTGAAAGCTATGGAAATTGGAGCATTGAAGGTCATGGAGTTCCTTAAGAAACAGCTGGAAGATCATAACATATACTATGGGAGATATTTCACTGATAAGGCATTAAGAGAGGTATGAGGTTCTTTAACTACAAAATTTAGAGCTGCACAAAGAAGATGAAGGAAATACTTTGTAGAAGTGCACTTTTTATTAACGGGAAACATCTGCCTTTATAGGCTTACAGACTCAGGAAGATAATATCTCTCCATGACTCCCACTTGACTAGAAACTAGGAAAGTGCCAGAAAATTAGCAACCAAATAACAACCTAACAAAGACTCTTTCAACTCTAGTAAAAGACTTATTCAAACTCACAGTAAATAATCAGTAACTTAGTAACTTAGACTCCTTTTTTTGAATCAATTCTCAACACTCCTCCTTGATTCAAAATCACATACGCCAAGGCATAACATAAAGTAATTGTGCTTTGCCTGAGGAAGTGCTTTAGTAAGAATATCTGCCACCTGTTCTTCTGTGCTACAACTCTTCAATTCAATCAGCCCTTCTGAAACCAGATCACGGATGAAATGATGCCGAATATCTATGTGCTTTGATCTTCCATGACAAACAGGAATTTTAGCCATTGCAATTGCTGATAAATTATCACAGAAAATTTTTGTTGCTCCCTTTTGTTCTTGGTGAAGATCAGCAAGTAATTTCCTCAGCCACAACACTTGACATGTTGAAGATGCTGCTGCAACATATTCAGCCTCGGAAGAAGACAACACTGTTGTTGATTGTTTCTTTGAGCTCCAAGTAATAGCTGCAGAATCAAGAGTGAAAAGGTTCCCAGAAGCACTCTTTCTATCGTTCACATTCCATGCCCAATCACTATCTGAAAAACCATAGAGATTAAAATTAGTACTTCGAAAGTACCATAGTCCAAATCCTGTAGTTCCAACAACATAACGCAAGACTCTTTTAGCTGCTCCAAGATGATGCTTCGAAGGCCTATGCATAACCTTGAAATCATTCCAACAGAAAATGATATATTAGGATGAGTGTGCGTCAAATAAATTAAGCCTCCAACTAAACTTCTAAAATAACTTCCTTCAGTTTTTTCAATACCATCATCAAGTTGCAGCTCCTCATTTACATTCATAGGAGTAGCCACTGTTTTGCAGTTAAGCATGCTAAATCTTTTGAGAAGATCAGTGGCGTACTTCCTTTGAGATATGAAAATTCCATCTTCTTCCTGCTTCACTTCAAGTCCAAGATAATAATGCAACACTCCCAAATCCGTCATTTCAAATTTTTTCATCATAGAAGATTTGAAATCACATACAAGAGAGTAAGATGAACCCATATAGATCATATCATCAACATACAAACACACCAACAATAGATCATTTTTTTCATATTTCTTCACATATAAAGTTGGCTCAGTCTTACTTCTTTCAAAACCATTTTCTCTTAAATGTGAATCGATTTTGCTGTTCGCGAGGATGCTCTAATAAATTCGGTTCTTCCGCTCAGCAATCCCATTTTGCTCCAGAGTGTAATTGCAGTCAATTCCCTTTGAATTCCATTTTCTTCACAAAATAACTTAAATTCTTGTGATAAGAACTCACCTCCTCTGTCGGTACACAGAACCTTAACTTTGTTACCAACTTGGTTTTCAACCAACCCTTGAATTTTTTGAAGCTTGCAAAAGTTTCTGATTTGAGCTTCAAAAAATATACCCAACTCATCCGATTGTAATCATCAGTTAGTAACAGAAACTATTGAGAACCAGCAAGAGATTCTGTGTTCATAGAACCACACAAATCTGCTTGAAAATTTTTAAGACAGCTAGTAGCTCTTAAGGATCTTCCAATAGGAAAATAATTTCTATGTTGTTTGCCATATATACAACCTTCACATGTATTTTCAGCAGATCCTATATTTGGCAAACCACGAACCATCTTATTTTGACTTAGCAATCTCAATCCATTCATATTCAAGTGTCCATAACGCAAATGCCACAACTTAGATTCGTCAAGATTTTTCTCACTAACAATCAAGGCTTGTTCAACTTTTGAAACTTCAAGTGGAAACATTTTATTATCTGTCATGTTAATATTTGCTAAGATTTTACCAGACTTCTTATTCTTAATAACACACGAGTCATCATCAAACAAGACAGAGAATCCACAACTCAACAATTTCCCAACACTTAGTAAGTTATGTGCCAAACTAGGAGCAAATAACACATTTTGAATAAGTTTCACTTTACCTTGGCTAGTCTGGACAACAATAGTACCTTCACCTTCGACTTGAATTTCCTTATTATCACCAAGCCAAATTCGCCTCTTTTCTGTCTCACTAACTCTTTAAATCCTTTTCTTTCACCGGTCATGTGATGGGAGTATCCCTATCCACAAACCAAACATCAACTTTGTAATCTATGGTGGTAGAGCGAGCCATGAAACGCACACTTTTTTCTTCCTCTTCCTCGGCATAACTAGCTTGATCATTTTTATACCAGCAGTTAGCTTCTATATGGACAAACCTATGACAATTGTAACATTGCACTCCACTTCTGCGGCTATTTGTCCACCCAGATTGGCTTCTGCCTCTACCACGTCCTCTGCCTCTAAAAGAGCCCCTGCCACGTCCTCGTGCTCCTTGTTCTAACGACTTCTCATTCTGAATTGGATGCTCTTCCTTCACTTGAAAAACTTGTTCTTCGGTTCTCTCTATTGACTTATTGATCCGTGGCTCATGAGATTGCAAAGAGCCCATTAGTTCATCAAATGATAACTTAGATAAGTCTTTTGATTCCTCTATGGCTGCAACCACATGATCAAACTTTGGAGGTAAATTTCTTAAAACTTTTGAAACTACAATTTTATCACCTATCTCTTCACCATATGATTTCATTTGACTTACAATTCCACTAACTCTTGATAAAAAGTCTTGCACAAATTCATTGTTTTTCATGAACAATGTTTCAAAATCACGATGAAGAGATTGTAGTTTCACAGTAATTACCTTTGAGGAACCTTGAAACTCAGTTTTCAAAATCAGCCAAGCATCTCTTGAGGTAGTAGCTGCTGCAATTCTTGAGAAAATTGTCTCATGAACGGCTTGTTGAATAAAAAACAAAGTTTTTGCATCCTTCTTTCTGATTTCTTGTAATCTCTTCTCTTCCTCTGCATCCGACTCTGCTACATCAGTGAACCCATATTCGATCAAGTCCCACAATTCTTGAGACCTAAACAAGGTCTTTATCTTGATGCTCCAAAACTCATACTTCTCACCATTGAAGACGGGTATGAGGGGTTGTGAAGAAGAGGATATACCATTTGCTGCCATAACTTTTTTTCCTTATGTTTCACTCCCTGGCTGATCCGTATCTCTTTATCGCCCGGTCAAAGACCGAACGCTTGCTCTGATACCAGAATGTAGGAAAAACAGGAGTTCTTTAACTACAAAATTTAGAGCTGCATAAAGAAGATGAAGGAAATACTTTGTAGAAGTGCACTTTTTATTAACGGGAAACATCTGCCTTTATAGGCTTACTGACTCAGGAAGATAATATCTCTCAATGACTCCCTCTGGACTAGAAACTAGGAAAGTGCCAGAAAATTAACAACCAAATAACAACCTAACAAAGACTCTTTAACTCTAGTAAAAGACTTATTCAAACTCACAGTAAATAATAAGTAACTTAGTAACTGAGACTCCTTTTTTTGAATCAATTCTCAACAATTTCTAACTTGTAAGTCAAGGTTCTAGAATCAAATCAAATGTTTTGGTAAAATTTTTGCATAAATTTTTGAACTGCCATGTCCCTCTAAATGTCACATCTAAATTTTTCAAGTATATTTTCTGATTAGGAGGCCATGGGCTCAAGCAGAGCAGCCAACTTTTTGCATACCTGCAAGGTAAGGCTTCTTACATATGACCAATGTGGCCCCGAACCCCCACATAGTGTAATAGTGCATCGAACTGCTTTTTTATCTTTTGACATCCATAAAGTTTGTATTGCAGATGCTTTGTTATGTAGCCCATGATTATGAAGCTGAGCTATCATCCGAAGATAGCAAAATCTCTGTTGCGTCACCTGATGGTAGTTGTGTTATACTTTCCATAGAGCGCTTCAGAACAGGAGAGGTTCTGTTTCGGCCCCATCTTGCAAGAATGTAAGTCCCCCCAATTTCTCCAAAAAGAATCTTTAAAACATAAACTTTGTAGTATTGAAGAATAAAAGCATAAAGAAATGATTCAAATTCCAGCATATAAACAAAGCATACTGAAAAAAAATGCTCTCAGGCACATTCCCCAAAAACTTTCTCTCCCCTAGAAGTAGGAGAGAGAGAACCCTCTTTTCCGGTAGTTCACCTGAGACATACCATTTTCTTCTGAAAGGTACCCTTTTCTTCTTGTATTCTCCACTCTTTGTTGCGGCTTTGGGGGAAAACAAGATATATTTTAATGCTGGTTTCAAATCTTTCGACATAACCAAATGGAATGCTGAGGGTTCTGTTTGGTATGAGTGGGTGGAGAGAAGTTGAAGAATGATGAGAAGAACAACTATAAGCAGCAAGGCAATGGACTGGATTTGCTCACTTCTTAGAGAAGCATCCACTGATAATAAGAAGAACATTAGGAGATGGAGGTTTGCTGACAGAAAGGAGGAATTTTTCTGTACTAGAAAACACAATGATTACGGGAGATATATGAGCATTATTGCTTTGAATGCTGGGGGAAGATCTGTAATCATCATTCCAGAACCCGTCTTAAATGCTGGATGGTACGATTTAGCATTTAAGATTGAAAACTTCATTAAATGCCTAAAGGACTGGTACCAACGATCCTATCAAGAGCTACAGATCCCAAATATCCTTATGCAAAAGTTGTGAGAGAGACAACAAATGGCTTACTAAAAGTCATAGAGAAACGGAGATGGCAAGCAAATCAGACAAGCAAGAGGATGGGCTATTGAGCAGGTGCCTTGTAGGATATTTGGAAAAGGCAGCAAAGAATCACCTTCCTTTATCTGAGATTAGAAGATGGTCATCCTCTGAATGGAAGAAGACATTTGGAGTCAATATTTATGAGCTATATGGAAATATGTTCCTCTTTGAATTTCCTAATAAATTCATGGCAGAACAAAACCCTTCAAGGCCAGTGGAAATGGAAAAACCTAGTTTTCAACTTAGAATGGTGGAGTCCAACCCTAGGTTGTGAACCAATCTCCATGGAAGTTAAAAAGACATGGATCAAGATTATAGGAGTCCCTATTCATTTTTGGTCACATCAAGTTTTTGCAGAAATTGGACAACTCTGTGGTGGATGGGTGGCTACTGAAGAAGAGACAAAGTTAAAGAACCATATGAAGTGGGCAAGAGTTTTGGTGGCAGATGATGGAAGAAATATACCAAAAGAAATTTCAATTGTGCGTGACGGAATCAAGTTTTTTTCCCCAATATGGGTGGAAAGCAAAGCAAGATTTGAAGTGTTGCCGGAAAAGGCCTCGACTTTTACCGAAGAAGATGACACTGATAAATCTGGATCATAATATGAACCAGAGAGTAATAAGGAGTAACCTCTGTGTCCCAGCTCAGAAATCCCTTATAAATAGGGATTCTAGTACAGAGACCGTGGGAAGAGAAAAGCTGTCAAAATTGGTGGTACCCACTGACGTATGTGGCAGTTACATACCCCTTTTAATGAAGGATGATGCTTTGGGCCTCAATGAAATGCCAAAATTTTTAAATGAAGGAACCAGTGGGCGTGAACCAGCAAGTCTGGTCATTTTTAACAACATAACAATCTCAACACAGCCCATCTTCAGAGAGGATTGGTCTCTTAAAGATACAGAAAGCCAATTCTGTATGCAGCATAGAACAAAACAATGTAACGTTCAGGAGATGTCAATAATCAGTTCAAGCGATGTTTTGATAGATGCAGTCTTGCAAACCACAGATCCTAAGTCGCAAATCCTGATTAGGAACGGGATAGAGAAGGGGTAGAAGAAGTTGCAGGCAATACACTAGAGCAGAGATTAGTGTCCTCCATTAAAGAATGGAAGGTTGAAGAGGCTGAGCCATTGTGCACACAACAACAATATTTAACTACAGAAAAAGAGAGAGAGATGTCTGTTTGGGTAAAACAAAATCTGATCAGACTGGGGAAATTACTGGGTGCCGACTTCCAAGGCCATGAACAGGAAGCTTTGGAACTTCTATAATAGGTGGATAGTGCCAGAGAAGCCAGACATCAGGATGCTGCCGTGGTTTGTAAGAAGACAAGGTTCAAAGGTTCTAAAGGATTGAAAAGTTTAGTCGCATTTAATGTGAAATTCAAGAGTGGTGGGGGTAGAGAAAAGGGGAGAAATTTCCTTACCATTTCATGATACAATTCAAACTAGCATCATGGAATGTAAGGGGTTTGAATAATAGAGATTAGAGGAGGGTTATCAAGAACATTATGGGGGACTTCTCATTCTCAAAAAAAAAAAAAACATTATGGGGGACTTGAAAGCTGACATCATTTGTCTACAAGAAACCAAATTACAGGGGGATATCACTGAGTTGGTAAGGCAGATTTGGGGGGGATAGGGGGGGGGGGTCAAAGGCATGTTTGGAGGCGAGTGGGACAAGAGGAGGGATAATGATGTTGTGGGATAGTAGAATATGGAAGGGGGAGGTACTAGAGACAGGGACATATACTCTCACCTGTAAAATTGAATCACAACTGTAGGACTTTTCTTGTTTATCCACCCAATTGCTATGTGGAAAGAAGACTAGTATGGGAAGAAATTGGCTCTTTTGGAGGATAAATAGAAGGTCCAGGGCAATATGTGGGGATTTCAATGTGGCCAAATATGCTTCAGAAAAGAAAAATTGTACTAGGATAACAATAGGAATGAGAGTTTTCTGATTTGATTGAGGATTTGAATCTAATTGATCACCAATTCAGAAATGCTAAGTTCACTTGGTATAAAGGGGATAACCATCAAATAGCTTCAAGAATTGACGGGATCCTGGTATCTCAAGAATGGGATGATGCTTTTAGTAATCTGAAACAATATACTACGCAGAGAATAATGTCAGATCACTCCACAGTCACACTTCAAGGTGGTTCTTGGAAGAAGAACAAAAGTTATTTCAAATTTGAGAATTGGTGGTTAAGAACTGATGGTTTCACAGATAGAATTAGGAAGTGGTGGGACTCATTCGATTACATTGGGAGACCTGACTGCATCCTGGCATCTAAATTAAAAGCTTTGAAACATAAATTGAAGGAGTGGAATAGAAGTGAGCAAGGAAGTCTTGGCCAACAGAGAAAGAATGTGCTTAAAACGCTGGCTGTTGTGGAAAATATTGCCACTGATAGAGCATTAACAGAAAATGAAGCAATGGAAAAGGCAACTTTACTTCTGAACCTGGAGGGTTTAATAAAATATGAAGAGATATACCGGAGACAAAGGTCAAGATCTGTTTGGCTAAAGGAAGGGAACGAGAATACCAAGTTCTTCCACAAAATGGCTAATGCACACAAGAGGTATAACAACATAGATCAACTGCTTGTTCAGGGGAATATAGTCCAAGATCCAGAAAGGATCTAAGGGGAAATAGTGGAGTTCTACCAGAAACTTTACTCAGAAGATGTTCAATGGAGACCTGACAACAATTTCATAAACAGTCCAAGGCTAACATGGGAGGAAATGGAGGACCTAGAAAGAAATTTTGATGAGGAAGAGGTTCTGAGAAGTTTAAAGCAATGTGCAGTGGATAAAGCACCAGGACCAGATGGCTTTACAATGGGGTTCTACATCAAATGTTGGTAAGTGGTCAAGGGGGATATCATAAAGACTTTTCAGCATTTCTATGACCAAGGGAGGTTTGAAAGAAGTTTTAATGCTACCTTCATAGCCCTGATTCCAAAGAAAAATGGTGCTAAAGAACTAAGGGACTTTAGACCTATCAGTTTGATAGGAAGCATCTATAAAATTCTCTCAAGTGTACTCACTGAAAGACTAAAGCGAGTGATGTCCAAACTTGTTAATTCACAGCAGTTAGCTTTTATTAAGGGGAGGCAGTTCATGGATGCTGCTCTAATAGCTAATGAAGCTATAGATTCCAGGTCAAGTTTGAAAAAACCAGGCATTTTATGCAAATTAGATATTGAGAAAGCATATGACCATGTCAACTGGGATTTTCTTATGGGTATGCTAGAGAAGATGGGTTTTGGTCTTAAATGGAGACAATGGATTAAATTCTGCATATCTTCAGTAAGCTTCTTGGTGTTGATAAATGGTTGTCCAGCAGGGTTTTTTAGTTCACAAAGGGGCTTAAGGCAAGATGATCCCTTATCACCTCTCCTTTTCCTATTAGTCATGGTGGGACTCAACAATATGATTATGAATGCAAATAGAGAAGGATGGCTAAGAGGTTTTAAAGTAGCTAGAGTCGGAAGAGAAAGCCTAAGTATAACTCATCTACAATATGCAGATGATACCCTGATATTCAAAATTTTGAGACTAATTCTAGTCTTGTTTGAAGGAATGTCTGGATTTCATGTTAATTGGAGAAAAAGCTTCTTGTATCCCGTTAATGAAGTGCCAAATATGGGAAATTTGAAGTTAATTCTTGGTGGTGAAGTGGGTGCTCTTCGAACTACTTATTTGGGTATGCCTTTTGGGGCCAAATCCAAGTCTTTGAAAATCTGGAATGGGATGATTGAGAAGTGTGAGATGAAACTAGCAAGGTGGAAGTCTCCGTACCTCTCCTTGGAGAAAGGCTGACTTTGATCAACTCTGTGCTTGATGCACTTCCAACATATATGATGTCTTTATTTCCTATTCCTCTAGGTGTCATCAATAGGTTGGATAACATCAGGAGAAAGTTTTTGTGGCAAGGAAACAAGGAAAGGAAGGGTACCACTTAGTCAAATGGAAAAAAGTGATGAATGATAAGAGAGTTGGGGTTTAGGGATCAAGAATCTTAAGAATCAAACTAATGCTTTGAGAATGAAGTGGCTTTGGAGGTATTCCAACGATGATCAGAATTTATGGGGCTTAGTCATAAAAGCAAAATATGAAGAAAGTGACAATTGGATGACAAAGGAAGTTACCACTCCCTATGGTGTTAGTTTATGGAAATCCATCCGATCACTATGGGATGAATTCAAACCAAACACCAAGATTAAAGTGGTAAATGGTGCTAAAACTAGATTTCGGAAGGAGGATTGGCATGAAGCAGGAAATATGGAGACACTTTTCCCAGACATACACACTGGGGTTTTTCAGCAACAAAGTACAATAGCTGAACAATGGACACCTCATGGGTGGAATATTATGATTAGAAGGCACCTCAATTATTGGGAAATTCGGAGTTGCAGAATTCTTCAGCGTCATTGAACAATTTAGTGGTTTGGAGACAGGGAAGGACAGATTGCAGTGGTTGGGGAATTGTACAGGGACTTTTAAAGTAAGTGCAATATATAGGAAGTTGAACCACCCAATCATGCAGGCACCCAAATGGCCCTGGAAACACATTTGAAAGGTCAAGATCCCACACAAAGTGGCCTGTTTTGTGTGGTTACTGGCTAAGGAAGTTGTGTTGACACAAGAGAATTTGATGAAGAGGGGGATTACACTATGTTCAAGATGTTTTTTTGTGGGGAAACTGCAGACAGTCAATCACTTGTTCATCTAGTGCAAGGTCACTGGCCAATTGTGGAGTCTATTCCTAAGGCTCAAAAACATCTCATGGGTCATGCCTGGTAGAATTGCAGAGGCCTTATACAGTTGGGAAGTAGCCGGATTACAGGCAAAGAACAGAAGTAACTGGAGAATCATTCCTGCTACTATTGGTGGACTATCTGGAAAGAGAGAAATCTTAGAGTTTTTGAGAATAGGGAGAGTAATATGCAGCAAGTAAAATTGAATTGTATTCTAACTTTGTGTTTTTGGTGTAGTCTGATCTACTCTAATGACACCGTCTCTATCATTGATGTTTTAGACTCATTATAGGGATAGGACAGTGCCTTTAGAGTTTATTATGTAAATATGGTTTTTAGTACAACCCATGTACTGATTTAAAGAAACAGAAACAGTTACCAATCTCAAAAAAAATAAAAATTCCAATATAGCATTGGACATGAATTTTCAAATTTTATACAAGAAAAGAATAACCAACTTTCCTACTCCCTCCGTCCCATTTTATGTGAGGTAGTTTGACTCGGCACGAACTTTAAGAAAGAAAGGAAGACTTTTAAAACTTGTGGTCCAAAATGAATGATAGAAATTTGTATGGCTGTAAATCATTTCAGTAAGGGTAAAATAGACATTTTATAGTCAAATTGTTACTTAATATAGAAATGTGTCATTCTTTTTGGAACTGACTATAAAAGAAAGTAAGTCACATAAACTGGGACAGAGGGAGTATTTAGCAGCCACTGACAAAGTGGAGAACTTCTACAGGGTCTTCTCGTGCACAACTAAATCTGACCAAGTGTTTTGCTTGAAAATAGGAAAACAGTTTACTGAAACCAAGTAAAAAAGTAGTAAAAACAGAATGGTAGAACTAAAATGCCAATTGTGTAAACCGATTTGTGGTTTGAAAAATTAATAGATCGTGCTGTCTTGTTTTAGGAATGCTATGAGTTTGCAGGATGCTGTGGTATCCTGCATGAAGAATTGTCAGGAAGCTAAAGTGGCGGGTGATGACAGTTGGTACAAAACAGTAGTTTTGGCCGGGGGATGTGCTTGTATGCCCGGATTAGCTGGTAACTGTGATGGAATATGTATTTATCTGTGTTCTTCTATATATAATCACACTGTATATATTATATTGGTTATTTGTTACTTATATGAAAGCTATTCATTTAAAATGACAAGGCATTACCAATTTAGCCCCAAATCAAGAAAGTTTAGATTTTGTTTCTAAATAGGAAGTTCTAAACTCATGGATACTACTCTTTTTCTTGTTATGAGATTTCCTCAAGTGGATAAGTAAGATTTTGTATCCAAAAATGCTTAGCTAATATTCTTGTTTTCTTCTAACAACATAAAATAGCAGTAGTTGTTTCATTTTCATGGGGATGATCCTTTAAAGACTCAAATAACTCTACCATTCTGTCTACAGTAACTGGCTCTGAGGTAGTGCTGCCCTGTTGCTGCTGCTTCAGGGTGTCATCCACCTCTGTTCTATCCAAAGTACCTGCAGGAGTAGATATAGTGTATTGTCGTACAGATATTATGGCATATTTAAGATTACAAGTGTCATGTCTGAGTCTACACCCTAGACGTAACTGGCATTGAGAACCACTACTGGCCTGAATGGACCCTTGGCCTGGCATACTAGGAAAAAACTAAACACTAATAGATGCGGAAGTTGCTGTGAGATGATAACCATTGGCTAAACTTTGAAAATAAAATAAGATGAACCTTTATACCTAAGAACTGAAAAGTCAACTGAAACATTGCCATCAATTGAACAACTAATGTCTAAAGAAGCTTCTATAATAACTGAACTGAGTGAGTTACTGGGACAAGGCCCCACACTACCTTTATTTGAACTAGAACTGAACTAATGAACTATGAGCTGAGCAAAGCATAACCAAGTCCTCTGGATGCAAGGAGGATTCACCACAAACTGAAGAGGTGAAGCCTACTGAAGAGTCCGATCACGCACCTGATGTAGCACCAAAGAACGTCAATACATTGAATGTATTGGTAAGAAATAAAGCTGAATTGAAACAATGAAGTATATACTAACTGGGGAACTGAACCTGAATATGATCTTTAACCCAATTATGATAAGCAGCTGACTACTGAGATATGATGTAAGAGTTTTTCTAATTTGCAATAAAACCGAAGATACTAAGGCAATGAAATAAATTGAATAGTTGAATCATTTAAAATAGGTAAAAACAGTAAACAACTGACTTTCTGAAACATGAACTGAAGTTGAATAACTAAAGTACTATCTTAAGTAGAATTTTATGCAAACATCATAAATAATGGGTAAATAGCGGAAAATATTGAATTCTTCAGATTTTGGGGTAGTTTCTCATTACCGACATACACCATGTGAGCTCATGGGGTTGAATTCTGTTAGTAATCCGTATTCGAATGATAAGAAGTAACTAGGATTATGGGGAAAATCATGAGAGAAACTTACCTTAGTGTAGGAGGATGAGGAGAAGAGAGAAAACAAGTCCAAAGCTTGAAAGAATAGGAAAATACTGATAAATTTCGTAATAGACAGACTTAAAACACTCCCCGTCGGTTGTTGTGCAGCCCGTTGTGTGGACCACACACCCTGATGTGCGGCCGCACAAGGGTACACACACGTTTCTAGAAGCTCGGCCAAAACTGGCTTTCCTGTCTGTTTTGACTATCCTTCAGTAAAATGCGCAACTTTTACTCGGAACTCGGATTGACGAGCGGTCCGTGGCGTTGGAAAGTAGACTCAAAAATAATTTGGTAGGTAATGGGCCACGCAACTCTTCATATTCTAGGAGGAATGCTCGTTTGAAGTGGACCCTACTAAAAACTTATACGGAAACTCAATTAGTTAAGAAGTTTTCAACTCAACTTTGTGCTAGAGGTTCCCTATGACCTTAATTCACATCCGTGGCACTTCCCACAATTAAGACTTAGTCTTTACACCTAGGCAAGGTAAAAATTTCACCAAGTTCTGGTCTAGCTACATACGTAGAATGGTTCAGATCTTAGCTAAGAATTTGCGGGGTGTTATAATATCACCCCCTTGGGATCATTCGTCCTCGAATGAAGGCTAGGGACTTATTGAAAGCTCTACATGCAAGGAATAGAGAGTATGACTTTAGTCAAGAACCTTCTTATGGTTCATAGGTTGACAACCCACAAAGGAAACATATAAGCACGAAGCATAATGTACAAGGAACTTGACATAGACACTATCCAAGACATGAGTTCTATGGTACATGATCAAAACAACGCAAAACATGAATTTATGGACATCTTTAGTATAGATTTGGATCACTGTGTGAAGTTATTGGTTCTAGTTCAAGGGACAGAACATGGACATGAGTTTGCATAGAGAATTTGGACCTTAGACATAGGCATGACATGAATGCATAAGACATTGGTAGAGTGTCATCTTGGCTTTAGTACAAGGAATTCGCTAGAATAAGAATGGATCGTTATGGACCTCATTACCATCTGAATCTCAAGACCTGACTTGGATCTTCACCTTATCATCTCCCCCATAGCTCAAAGTTGGATATCCTAGGTCTGGGTACCTATTCTCTAGACTATGCTATAATCACTTTACTTTGCACGGTCGAGGTATCACTATACACTTGAACTCTAAGCTCTCCCCGATAAACTATATTTGTAGATACGAACCCCTTGCTAGGACCTCCATCAGAGATACTCCTCTTAACTTTCTCTAGCCTCTATAGTCATCATTTTATAACTTATACTCTTATTGGTGTACATAACCACTTCTTGTGACACTTAACAATTTGACCTTCTCTTCTTATTCTACTAACATAACACCTCTAAATTCACATTCACCCAATTCTATGGGAATTAAAACTACACTAAGAGTCTCAACATCGTCTATCTATAATTCCCTTAATCCAGCTTCAAAGAACGCCATATAATACATACTTAACCTTCTCTCGGCTTAGCAACTCAAGGGTACTAACTAGGCACGCAGAGCACTCATAAACTCAGAATCTCATGTAACAACATACTACCTTGGGTCCTTCTTTTTCTTTATGAAACTTAAGGCTCTTCTGGGAGGAATGCTCGTTTGAAGCTGACCCTAGTAAAAACTTTTACATAAAGTCAATCGGTAGAGAAACTTTCAACTCAACTTTGTGCTAGAGGTTCCCTATGACCTTAATTCACATCCTTGGCACTTCCCACAATTAAGCCTTAGTCTTTACACCTAGGCAAGGTAAAAGTTTCACTGAGTTTGGGTCTAGCTACATACGTAGAACGGTTCAAATCTTATCTAAGAATTTGCGGGGTGTTACAACAAGTTTCAACAGATTTATCTGTCACACCAATGTTATACTAGTATATTTATAACCATAAGTTTCAAAAGTCTTGATTTTGTTAGGATTAAGACTTGCCACGCCTTGGCTCTAGTATTACTTATTGGTATCAAGCTCCAATCTTCAATGAAACAATTGTTTTTGCTTTAAAATTTGTTGCAGGGAGATTAGAGAAGGAAGTCCTTGGACTTCTTCCCCCACCCATGACCAGTGGCATCAGAGTTCTTCCGCCCCCGTATGGCGCCGATTCTGCATGGTTCGGGGCTCTATCGATTGGCAATGTAAGTTTCCATAACATCTTCGAATAGTTTGACACTATAATTTCACTCATGCTTAATCACAAATTTATCTTTGACAGTGTATTGAATTGAGAAGTCAGTCAACTTTTCTTAATTTCAGGTAGATATAGTATCCAAATTGAATTTTAAATATAGAAGTCACTCTACTCAAGCTTGGGTGATGATATAATAAATTCTTTCACTTGTTTCTTTGTTTGATTTTCAAGAGTGATTTTCCTACTTTTTTGGCTATGATCTCCCCTCTTGGAGAGAGCCGGTGTTGAAATAAGTGTATAATTGTGTCATCAAACCGGTACTTGGTTATGAATATCTTTTAATTACCTCCATCAAACTATCTTTATCATATGCTTGATTATGATTTTTAATTGTTTGTTGTTTACTGCAGTTGAGCACCTTCCCCACTTCCTGGTGTCGGCAGAGGTCATGATGCAAACAGCACACTGGTTTTATTGCCTCTTCTATATTGATATTTTAATTTTAGCTTTAGAGCACGGGCAATTATGGAAGCTGCAGTCATTAATCATCCATGACTGGACAGGTTTTGTAGCTGCTTACAATGTTCTACTTAGGATTAGTTTTTTACTTCCAGAGGTAATACTTGGTCGATGAAAGGGATTTTGTCTGTGATGCTCCTAGGATTGGCTTACACGTTCCATCTTCTATCCTCAGCCATATATACTGTTAGGGGGTCAACTTAAATCAATCTAACCCACTAAGGCAGTCTAAACACTTAGACTCAACAGACCTTTTTACTTTTTCCTTCACGTTTTAGATTAACTTTAGACAAGCATACAAATGTAGAACACACAATCACTTTACAGGAACAAGCCCCAACTTTGTATCAAACTCGCGCCACAAAGAAGCACACAAATAGTTTAGCCTACAAAATTCGACCAAAGACCTTGTGCCCAAGACTGGTCTGCCTGTGCCTTTAAATAGGCTACAACGCCTAGTCATATGCCCACGAATTCAGTTGACAAGCCAAGCTGATAAGCCAAATTCAAAATTCAAACTACAAGCCTTATCTAAAATGCTGACAAAGCTCCAACGGCTAGAAACTGCCCACACATGTGCGAGGCACACGCAAGCAGCCTTCAGCTTTGGCGCCAAAATCACTCTTCAGTCGCCCAATCTCGCGCCTGCTCACGTGCCAGTCATGTGCGCTGACCCTGCCTCGCCCAGCTTGCCATTGGGGTGCAATCTCCTTAGCCGCTGCCCTTATCCGGCACTTAGCCTTCAACTTGTTTAGCCACGACCTTGTCACGATCACAGCCTTGTCTTGCCTTGCCTTAGCCTGCCCAGCCCTCGTCATGCCTTAGCCACGTCTTGCCTCACATGCCTTCACTTTTTCCAGCCCTTGTCATGTCTTAGCCACGCCTTGCCTTGCATGCCTTAGCCACACTTGCCTTGCATGCCTTAGCCACGCCACTGCCAAGGTCTTCTTTTAATTAAACTTAACCTTGACTGAAGTCATTGGGCCTTGACTAGGTTCATCATGTAAATCCCTAGCCAAGCCCGAACCGCTCGAACCATCAAGCTAAGGGTCTAAAAAACTTCCCCCACCAAATGAGCTCATCGTCCTCGATGAGACAGAATCTAGGTAAGCTTGAATCTCCTCTTCGAACTGCCATAGAGGTTCCTTTTTCCCACGTTGCATCACACACCTGCTTTCCTTTCCATTGAACCAGAAACTCTGTTCTCCGATTCTTTTTGCTTTGTCCCAAAGTCCTATGATCCAGAATCTTCTCAATCTGTTCCTCGAACTGCGTTCGTACAACAGGAGGAGCACGCCTGGTAGTCGACTTTGTTGGATCCTCGGTATCCTCATGAAAAGGTTTCAGTAAACTCACATGAAATGTACAGTGAATCTTCAATCTTTTCGGCAGGTTCAACTTGTACGCAACTTCACCAACTCTTTCTATGACTTCAAACGTTCCATCATACTTTGAAATCAACCCACGATGAATCGTCTTACTGCTGATCTTCTTCCAGATTTAGGGAGTAAGTTTCAGCAACACCTTATCTCCAATCTGAAATTCTAAAGCACGCCGATGTTGGTCAGCATACTTTTTCATCCTCTTAGCTGCCTTCCTCAAGCTATCTTGCGCTTCATCCAGCATCTCTTGCTTGTCACACGCATACCTGTAAGCAGCAGGACATTTACCTCGGGACTTAGATTTAGCGACTTTCAAAGGGGTGTTAGGTTGCACACCCAACACTAACTCAAACGGGCTCTTCTCTGTTGCCGATGATCTGTGCATGTTATAACAAAGCTGTGCACTGTCCAGCAATTCCTCCCAATTCCTTTGACTCGCTGTCACATAGTGTCTGAGGTATTCTTCAAGCAGAGGATTGATCCTTTCAGTCTGTCCATCAGTTTGTGGATGATTTGCCATTGAGAACTTCACATCAGTACCCATCATGTTAAAGAGGGCAGTCCAAAATCGGCCAGTGAACCTAGCATCACGATCACTCACAATGTCTAATGGAACACCAAAATTTTTTACAACATGCTTATAAAACAAATCAGCAGCTATCTCAGAAGAGCATAAGGTAGGGGCAGCAATAAAGATACCGTATTTTGAGAATTTGTCAACCACAACCATGATCGACGCCTTACCCTCCACTTTTGGAAATCCACTAATGAAGTCCATTGAAACAGAAGCCCACGGACTAGGTAAAGGTTGCAGTAACCCCGGTTCCTTCTTCCGTTCCGTCTTGTCTAGTTGACATACTAAACAGGACTTTACATAGGCCTCAATGTCATCTTCCATTTTTGGCCAAAAATAATTTTGGGACAGTAGAGCTATTATCCTGTCAACACCTAGATGCCCGGCATAAACAATATCATGTGTTTCTTTCAGAAGTTTTTGTCGCAGTCCATCACCTTGAGGACCACGATTCTCCCCCCTCTAAAATAAAGCAGATCGTCCTCGATCCAATACCGTCTAACTGTACCCTCTTTCACTTGATCCATTAACTTAACATATAATGAATCAAAGGCAGCACTAAACTTAATCTTATAAAGAAAATCAGATTCAAGTCTAGTAGATATAAACTGTAGCAAATACCTCTTTGCGACTCAACGCCATATGCTACATGGTTTTGCTTTCCCGGCTTATGTATCCACGTGAAGTCGTATTCAGCCAATATCTCTTGCCATCTTGCCTGCTTCGAACTCAGTTTCTGTTGAGTTTTGAAGTATGTATTAGCCGCATTGTCCGTCTCGACAATGAACTTTGTTCCCCGTAGATACACTCTCCATGTTTGAAGACAATGGAGTACTGCCACCATTTCCTTTTCGTGTGCAGAATACCTTTGCTCCGCAGGGTTCAACTTTCTGCTTTCAAATGCAAGAGGATGTTCGTTTGGCACCAACACACCACCACCAACAAAATCTGAAGCATCAGTGTGTACCTTAAAAGGAAGATCAAAGTCAGCCAGCCGCAATATTGGTTCAGAAGCAATGACCTTCTTTTGTCGCGCCCCGAGCTACCCCCGAGACGCGAACACGGGACCTAGGACCACAAGTGATCCCAAGCTAACCCTGCTGGCATGATCATGAGCATACTAAAGATAATAAACTGATGCGGAAGCTAAATCATAAACAAAATGAAAAGATGGGGAATACCCA
>JAJOOS010022273.1:0-35090 GCA_029582725.1 Solanum chiquidenum
TCCATGTGATACACGAAATTCTGTCAATGGCGACATATAAATGCACAAGTATGGTAAAACTTAAAAAGCATGAAATAAAGAACAATCCATATGGTAGATACAGTTTATTCTGTCAATGGTGACACATAAATGTGCAAGCATGGTAAGATGGAAAAAATAAGTATGTCGTTGCTGCATCTTAGTAGCAGGAAACTCTCACTTAAAAAAGAAAACATTCATAACCGAGTCGATTAAACAATAAAACGGTTGCTAAGACAATAATAGGATATCTGCATTTCAAGAACAAGGAAATCTTGTTAAGATGAGTCAGCATCATCTTACCCAAAAATTGTGAATCGAGTTTTCAGGACTAATTTTGAGATAAGGACCTCTTAAATTGACATTAAAACTGCCAAGAAAAACATGAGAAACATTCATGATTTGGCAACTCACTAAGGTGAGCTCAAACAGACTATTGGGAAGTTTTTGGAAATTGATTTTCATTTCTTTCTGGAAAAGAAGGTTATGAAACAGTAAATTCATTTACGAGAAGAGGGTCAAATTGATAATATTTAGAATTTGGGGACTAATGTAGAAATTGGTTCAATTTGGTTTGAGTAAAAGAAAACCGACAAAAGTTTTTTTTTTGTTTTGTTTTCTTTTGAAAATGTTTGTTTGTTCTTCTAGAAACAATTTTGTCCTGATAATCAAACAAACGTGGTTTGTTCTTTTTAAAATCCTTTTTTACTAGGGCAACATTGCCTTAAGATGCTTGAGCTTTTGCAAACCGCACAGTACAGTGGTTTTCGGGTGCACCAGAATATCAGAAATCAAGGAGCCAAAGTCTTAAAGAATATTTCCAAGGAAATAGCCAGCTCTATGTTAATACCTGTATCCTCTTAATTTAATTCACAAGTTGAGGCATACTTACCAAATAAGAAATTTATCCAATTATCAGTCACGGAGCCACCTGTATGGACTTCAACTCTCACCTGCAGAGTAGTAATGAGACCCTCATATATTTAGGCAAAACGATCGATTTGATTATTGTACTAGTGCAAGGGGAAATGGATGTAAAAAAGCACTATTGGAAATAAATTGAATGTAGTAGTTCTTTTCTGGATGTAAAAAAGCATTATTGGAAATAAATTGAATGTAGTAGTTCTTTTCTGGATGTAAAAAGGCATTATTGGAAAGAAATTGAAGTTAATGAGTGAAGTTAATGACAAATCTATCATAATTCATCTATTTCCATAAAAGGACAAGCTATAGTCTACCAAATTCTTATCTGTCTATATATACTGTGACCCATCACCTCACTCAGACATTTTAGATTTTGAGAGCAAATCGAACTCTAACGGCTAGCAGCAGCAAATTCAACCTGGTTTGAACTGAATCATTCATAATCAGATCTTATGGGTAGACAAGGTCCATGTCTCCATTGTGCCATCAAGCGTAAGTTCTATTCACTGCCTATATCCCATCTTTTATGTTCATCAATAATCTCATGCTTTACAGGATACTTGAATCAGTTATGCTTTAGATTTATTTACCTGATGTTCAGCAAATAAATTTTGAAGACTCACATGCATAAACACTAAATACCCAAATTTCCATAAAATGGTGCATCTGTTAAAAATAAAACATAGAGTACATTAATTTTCTCATCTCTCGAGCAAAATGTTAATTAATTTTCAGTACAGGTGCCATTAGTTTAACAGGAACTGAGGTCATTTAGGATAAATTGTGGATTGGTCCCCAATCCCTACCATCCATGCACATTTAGTTCCTAATTATTTAATCTTTTGACAACCATCGTCCTTACTTTCTAGATGATGTACCCCCCAAAACATCACTCTTCACCACTCCCTAGGGTTTTTACATGCACCACAAGCATGAACAACCCCTTACCCCATACAACAATGTAGGTCTAACTACCACTTTATGGAACATACCTTTAAGCCATGGCAACACATTTTTATCGCAAAGTACCCACCGTACTCCAATATGATGTGCGACATCATAAACCTATAATTATGGACCCAAGATACTTGAAGTTTCCTCTCTTGGTCTTGGATAGGATTTGTGAGTCGTTCCTCACTGCCACCTCTTCCTCAAGTGTTACGTCATTGAAGTTACACGCGAAATACTGTGTTAGTTTTGCTTAACCTGAAAACTTTAGTCTCTAAGATCCGTCTCAAAACTTCCCGTTTTTCATTAACTCCACTCCGTGTCTCATTATTCTATACTATGTCATCTGCGAATGGCAAAAACCACAATACCTTTCATTGAATATATCGTGTCAATTCATCCATCACTAAGGCAAAAAGGAACAGGCTAAGGGTCGATCTCTAGTGCAACCCCATCATAACCGAAAAATGTTCCTAGCCTCCTCCTAATAATATTATATGTTGGCACCCATGCTACAAAAAGCCAAATGGTGCACTTAATTAAATATTTGGTTATTTACTTAGAGGACCTAGAATCACTTCCCACTCAATACATTTTTTCCTTCTTTTTTTAGTGGTGCACCCATGTCGTAGAAATCCTAGATTCGTTTGTCTAAATCTGATTTTTCCTTAACAGATTGTGCAGCCCCTTATTGTTGCTTGCTTGTTTACTGATTTCCTTAATCTGATATCGCGTTTGTGAATTTATTGCTGCGCCGTTATAAATACTACTGCATTTTTTGGTTCCTACTTTGAACAATATCTTTTCTATAGTTTATTACTTCTATTTATATTCGTCATTGTATTGCGTGACTGTCAATATTAAGATTCAGGGTATTTGTCGTTATGGGTTGCCCATTTTTTATTGTTTATTGCACACTTGATGACTCTCTAACTGGCGTTAGTGGCTTCAGGGTTTGATGTAGTTTATGGTCATGTACTTGATTGGCAGCGGAGGCGGGGGACAGGGGTGGTGAGGGTACCAAGGGAGATCCTAGGTTGAGAGTTGGGTCTTGAAACATAGGGACATTGACAAGGAAATCGATACAGTTAGTGAAGATTCTTATGATGAGGATATAGATGGATTTAAGTTATGGTGCTAAAGAATATCGAGGAGTAGAACTAGAGTAAGCTATTAGTAGACAAGGAACTCAAGGAGCAAGCGGTAGAAATTAGGAGGGTAAATGATAAGTTAATGTTCATTAAGCTAGTTTTGGGAGGGATAATTATTAACATAACGAGTGCATATGTGCAGCAAACAGGTTTGGACGAGGAGGTCAAAAAAAACTTGTTTGTTCTGGGAGGAGTAAGACTAGGTTGTGAGAGTTATCCCGCGTGCTGAGAAACTAATCTTATGAGGGGATTTAAGAAGTCACATAGGGACCACTTCGAGAGGATATGATGATGTATCATGTACAAGGCACTTTCGGCCTTAGGGATAGAAATGGAGGAGTTTTCTTTTAAACTTCGCAAAAGCTATCGAGATGATCAGTTTCTAGAAGAGGGAGGACCTTTTGTAGTGTGGTGGCTAAGACTCAACTAGATTCTTTGCTCCTTAGAAAATGTGATAGAGGTTTATGCAATGACTGGATCTTACGGCCCAACATAAGCTCGTGGTTATGGCTAAGTTCAACTTTCTTGTATGGTTCCATAACATGGTGATGAAAATGTGAGTAAAGAAACAGTTGAAGCATCCTTAAAGTCAATGCATGTTTCACACAAGGAAATTTCCTCTTGTTTTTAATATTATACATACTCTAGTTTCATGACACTTTCGTTCTCGTGCAATACATTCTCTACCTTTTTTTATAGAAAATCTTTATTGTCAATGATCATTGTGCTTTAGTTTAAACACTAATTAATTTTGAACTCAAACAGAAACCCCCCATTGGAGACCTGGGCCACCTGAAAAACCAGTGCTCTGCAATGCTTGTGGAACAAGGTGGCGCGTTATGGGGACACTACATAACTATATTCCCAGACATGCAAACAGAAAAACACAGAGCATGCAGATGGTAGAAACAAATGGTAAAATACTTTCACATATATAGAGAGCACTTAACTTGTCTCAGCTAATATGATGCATGTTCTGAATCAAATCCTTTCTCAAGCGTACAAGTATTAAGAAAGTGGAAACTAATATCTTTCTACTCAATTTCTGGCCAATTTCTTTCTTCTGTTTTGCATGATAGTAAGCGCAATACACTTAGGGAACGTTTGGTTGGGAACGAGTTATCACGGGATTGTTATCCCACCCTCAATGTGGGATAAAATTAACACTACAATCCCGGGATAAGTTATCCTGTGATCTTATCCCAACTAAACATGGGATAAGCTCATCAAAAAATTAATCCCAAGATTAGTTATCTCTTATCTCTCGTACCAAATGAGCCCTTAGTCTCAAAGAAACTGTGAGATAGGTGAAGTTCAGCAACCAAATCATTGTAGATGCACCTTACCAAAAAGTAATTCTGCAGTGCATAGTATTCTGATTCAAAAGAAAAGGAAGAAACAGTTAACCCAATAATACTATTGATTCCAATTACAAACTTCTCTTATTCTATTGATTGGAAATGGATAAATTTAAACCACCCCCAAAAAAGGAGCGGAAAACAGGGCAAGAGAATCTACAGACCATACACAACAAATTTAACCGTGAGACAGAAAATTTTATCAGCATTCTTCCACTGTCCAAGTGGTTGTTTTATGTTGGTATCTAATATTCAAAAGAATCATTTACACCATGAGCTCTAAGACAACTTGATAAGCATGTATCAAGATTCACGACACATGAATTTATTTTTACGCAGGAAATTCCTTTCGTTTTCCGATTACTGTGATGTGCTTGTCAAATTATGTAATGTCAAATCACATTCAGGATTTTACCAAATAAGCCGTAGGGAAGTAATTACTATATGATACTCTACAAGCACAATCTTGGGTTTCTTTCTTGCTAAATGGTCATTTATTATAGTGCCTCCCCTAAATTTTGAGAACTAACTTTCCTTTACACAATGAACTGAAATTGAGGATTTTCAATAAAGATATGAACTGACAAGTCCAACTATACTTTAACCATACAAATAATACTAGCTTGACCAAAATAAATTCTATTGTATTAATACCTTATTGTTTTATGTGCACTAACATTTACCTTTTGTTGGGAGAAGCAGATAAAGATCCTTTCTGGAATTCTAACAGTGTCCCAAAAAGAAAGAGATCAAAGCTTACACAACGCATTTTGTCACCTGTCGAAAGACTCCAGAGGCAACTTTATAACAGTCTACAGGAACCAGAATTTGAAAACATACCAGACGGTGGTGAAGACGCTACTCTAATTTATGCAAGGAACAAATACATTCCTCCTAATGAGATTGGTCTTGGAGCAATGCTGCTCGTATCACCAACTACTACGACAGAACGCTCCACGTCTCTATCTCCAATGGCAGAAGATAATGCCTGTTGCTCAATAAATGTTCCTGTAGAAAATCCAAATCTATAAGTGAATTTTGAGGTGCATGCATAAGATTCAATAGGGCAGCCCAGTGCACTAAAGCTCCCGCTATGTGCGGGAGTCCTGGGAAGGTTCCGTTTTATTGGATGGAATTTCCATGAATTAGATATGTCAAATTATACTTTTTAGGTGCATTTAATATGTTAATTCCGATGTCTACCACCGGTTGCTTACCTATAATTTTGTTAGTTTTTTTGGACCTCGTGGTAGAATTAGATGTGTGACATCTCAAAGGGCATTTAACTTATATATGCTTGTCATTACAACTTCAATGTCATGCATTGTACTTTGTTTCAGAATAAACAATGATATAATGGATCATGTGGCTATGCAAAATGAAACTATCGGAACTGAGGGTGGAAAAGATTACTCCTTCTAAAACCCTTTTTTTCTTACTAGGAAAGCAGCAAATTATTGTTACCCCCCAAATAGGTTTTATTCACAACCTAATAGCTGCATCCTCTAATAAAGAACTTAGCACAATCCACACCATCAAATAAACACCGACCAAAATACTACTATCAAAAGAGATAATTGCAGTAATATTCTTGCTTCGATTGGAAATTTCTACTTGACATATTTATATGGGCGAGTTCTTGGATTCTCCTAAATTGTCTTAAAACAAAATTCTCCAGTCTTGGATACTGAATCTTAAATAAAAAATTATTTCAATACGGAATCTTGAATAAAGTTTCGATTAGAAAGAAAAGGGGGAAAAAAATTATTTGAATAGACATTGGGCTCCTCATCTTCCTCAATCCCTCTAATGCCATAAAGGAATAAATACATGAAATTCTGTCAATGAAGGAATACAAATGCGCAAGCATGGTAAGATGGAAAAAATAAGTGTCGTTGCTGCATCTCAGTAGCAGCAACACTCTCACCTAAGAAAGGAAACATTCATAACCGAGTCAATTAAACAATAAAACGGTTGCTAAGACCATAATAGGATATCTGCATTTCAAGAACAAGGAAATCTTTTTAAGATGAGTCAATATCATCTTACCAAAAAATTATGAGTCTAGTTTTCAGAATTAATGTTCAGATAAGGACCTCTTAAATTGACATTAAAACTGCCAAGAAAAACATGAGAACATCCATGATTTGGCAACTCACTAATGTGTGTTCAAACAGTCTATTGGGAAATTTTTGGATACTGATTTTCTTTTCATTTCTTTCTGGAAAAGAAGGTTATAAACAGTAAATTCATTTACAAGAAGAGGGTCAAAGTGATAATATTTAGAATTTGGGGGCTAATGTAGAAGTTGGTTTAATTTTGGTTTGAGTAAAACAAAACCGACAAAAAGTTTTTTTTTGTTTTGTTTTCTTTTGAAAATGTTTGTTTGTTCTTCTAGAAAACAATTTTGTCTTGATAAGCAAACAAACGTGGTTTGTTCTTTCTAAAGCCCTTTTTTACTTGGCCAACATTGCCTTAAGATGCTTGAGCTTTGGCAAACCGCACAGTACTGTGGTTTTCGGGTGCATCAGAATCAAGGAGCCAAAGTCTTAAAAGAAAATTTCCAAGGAAATAGCCAGCTCTATGTTAATATATGCATCTTCTCAATTTAATTCACAAGTTGAGGCATACTCACCAAATAAGAAATTTATCCAATTATCAGTCACGGAGCCACCTGTATGGACTTCAACTCTCACCTGCATAGTATTAATGAGACCATCTTATATTTAGGCAAAACGATCGATTTGATTATTGTACTAGTGCAAGGGAAAATGGATGTAAAAAAGCATTATTGGAAATAAATTGAATGTAGTCATTCTTTTCTGGATCTGCTCTCAGTAATGTAATCTGAGGGCCTTCCTTTGATTTTTCAATACTTAATCTGATTTCACAATCGCAGGCAAAAATTGCATTATACATCCTTATTATTTGAAAACTCTTTTATTTTCTCACCCTTAGATATTTGAATTATCATCTTGAAACTATTTAACACTTCCTTGACTTAAGATTCATTGCTTAATAAGCCTTGACCACTAGATTAAAGGCCAAAAATTATGAAGATTCACCAAATCCAGCATTCACCCCAACCACACCACGCCCCAAATCACAACCCCCTTTTCATTTGATAGAGAATCTAAGACTTCTCTCATTGTAGTTATAGTGTAAATAGTTGAGAAATTACCGTAATCAAAGTTGATGAGCTGTCGTGAGGGGAAAAAGAATAATTCAGAATAGACAGAAGTTAATGACAAATCTATCATAATTCATCTATTTCCATATAAAGGACCAGCTGTAGTCTACCAAATTCTTATCTGTCTATATATCTTGTGACCCGTCCCTCACACAGACATTTTAGATTTTAAGAGCAAATCGAACTCTAATGGTTAGCAGCAGCAAATTCAACCTGATTTGAACTGAATCATTCATAATCAAATCTTATGGTGAGACAAGGTCCATGTCACCATTGTGGCATCAAGCGTAAGTTCTATTCACCACCTATATCCCATCTTTTATGTTTATCAATAATCTTATGCTTTACAGGATACTTGATTCAGTTATGCTTAGGATTTATGTGCCTGATGTTCAGCAATTAAATTTTGAAGACTCACATGCATGAAACACTAAATACCCTAATTTCCCTAAATGGTGCATCTGTTAAAAATAAATCAGAGTTCTTTAATTTTCTCATCTTTCGAGCCAAAAGTTAATTAATTTTCAGTAAATCTGCCATTAATCTAACATGAATTGAGGTCAATTAGGAAAAATTGTAGATTTGGTCCCCAATCCCTGCCATACATGCACATTTAGTTCCCATCTATTGAATCTTTTGACACCAATCGTCCTTACGTTCTAGATGATGTACCCCAAAACATCACTCTTCACCACTACCTAGGGTTTTTACATGCACCACAAGCATGAACCTCCCCTTACTTAACTCTATAGGTCACTTCCACCTTGCCCAATATAACTTCATTCCTAATCTAATCTCTCTTAGTACGCACACAAATCCATCTGAGCATTCTCATCTCTCCTACATTCATCTTCTGAACGTGGACGTTCTTGACTGACAAGCATTGTGCCCCATACAACAATGTAGGTCTAACCACCACTTTATGGAACATACCTTTTAGCCATGGCAACACATTTTTATCGCAAAGTACCCCGGGATGTGTGCCTTCAATTTACCCACCCTACTCCAATATGATGTGAAACATCATCAATCATTCTGTCTACTATAATAATGGACCCAAGATACTTGAAGTTTCCTCTCTTGGTCTTGGGTATGATTTGTGAGTCATTCCTCACTTCCACCTTTGCCTCAAGTGTTACGTCATTAAAGTTACACACGAAATACTTTGTTTTAGTTTTGCTTAACCTGAAAACTTTAGTCTCTATGATCTGTCCAGTTTTTCGTAAACTCCACCCCGTGTCTCATTATTCTATACTATGTCAATCTGCGAATGGCATAAACCACAATACCTTTCATTGAATATATCGTGTCTATTCATCCATCACTAAGGCAAAAAGGAACAGGCTAAGGGTCGATCCCTGGTGCAACCAATAATATCATATGTTGGCACCCATACTACAAAAAGGTTAAATGGTGCACTTGATTAAATGTTTAGTTATTTACTTAAGAGGACTTGGAATCACTTGGTTAAATAATATTATATGTTGGCACTCAATACATTTTTTCCTTCTTTTTTTAGTGGTGCACCCATGTTCTAGAAATCCTAGATTAGCCTGTCTAAATCTGATTTTTCCTTAACAGATTGCGCAGCCCCTTATTCTTGCTTGCTTGTTAACTGATTTCCTTAATCTGATATTGCATTCGTGAATTTATTGCTGCACCTTTATAAATACTACTGCATTTTTTGGTTCCTACTTTGAACAATATCTTTTCAATAGTTTATTGCTTCTATTTATTTTCGTCATTGTATTGTGTAACTGTCAATTTTAAGATTTAGGGTATTTGTTGTTGAGGGTTGCCCATTTTTTGTTGTTTATTGTACACTTGATTATTTTATAACTGGCGCAAAAGGCTTCAGGGTTTGATGTAGTTTATGGTCATGTACTTGATTGGCAGCGGGAGGCGGGGGGCAGGGGTGGTAAGGGTACCAAGGGAGATCCTAGAGGTTGAGAGTTGGGTCTTGAAACATAGGGACATTGACGAGGAAGCCAATAGAGTTAGTGAAGATTCTTATGAAGTGGAAGATCAATATAGCTTGTGTTCAAGAAACCAAATGGGTAGGAACCAAGGCTAGGGATGTAGATGGATTTAAGTTATGGTACTCAAGAAGATCGAGGAGTAGAAATAGAGTAGGCATTTAGTAGACAAGGAACTCAAGGAGAGAGCGGTAGAGATTAGGAGGGTGAATGATAAGATAATGTTCATTAAGCTAGTTTTGGGAGGGCTAACTATTAAGGTAACTAGTGCTTATGTGCAGCAAACAGGTTTGGACGAGGAGGTCAAAAAAAACTTCTTTGTTCTGGGAGGAGTTGGACGAGGTTGTGAGAGTTATCCCGCATACTGAGAAACTAATTTTATGAGGGGATTTTAATGGTCACATAGGGACCACTTCGAGAGGATATGATGATGTACAAGGCACTTTCGGTTTTGGGGATAGAAATGGAGAAGTTATGCTTTTAAACTTCGTGAAAGCTATCGAGTTGATCATAGCTAATTCCAGCTTCTAGAAGAGGGAGGAGCACTTGGTGACCTTTTGTAGGGTGGTGGCTAAGACTCAGATACATTCTTTGCTCCTTAGAAAATGTGATAGAGGTTTAAGCAAGGACTGGATCAGGAGAGGGGATCTTACAACCCAACATAAGCTCGTGGTTATGGATTTAGAAATCAATAGGATGAAGAAGAAGAGGACCGCATATGCCCACCAAGGATTTAATGGGAGTCCTGATTGAAGCCAATACTTAGGAAATTGGAGAAAAGTTAGTGGCTTTGAGGATTTCAGGAAGTAGTGAGGATGCAAACAGTATATAGGCAAGGACAACTGACTACATCAGAGAAGCAACATGAGAGGTGTTGGGGGTCTCGAGGGGTTACCCAGCTGCACAAAAGAGATTGGTGGTGGAATGAAGAGGTCCAAGGAACAGTGAAAGACAAGAAGGTTGCTTACAAGATGTTAGTGAAAGCTTACACAAGGAGGAATAGTGAGAGGTTTAAGACAACAAAAAAGGCAATGGAGCTAGCGAGGACGCAGATAATATGTGGGCTAAGACAATTGACTGCATCAAGAAAGAAACAAGAGAGGTGTTAGGGATCTTGAGGGGTTACCCAAGCGGAGCAGTATAGGGACAACAAGAAAGACTTACACATAGTGTTCTGGAGGAAATCGTACATGGTCGCCGGTGGTCAGTTCAGTGGCGTGCAGATCCACCGCGGAGGGGGGGTTTACTGTTGAGCGCTAGAGAAAGAGAGTACCTATTGAATATTATACCGTAATTACTGTCGGTTAAGATGGTAACTTTCCTCCTTAAAATTTCATGCAAAAAAATGCAGTCTGTCAAGAGATTAACTATTTTGCATGGTTCCTCAACATATCAAGCAAATCTTTTTCAATTTTTCTACCATCAAACTCAAAGTTCAACTTTTTTATATGGTTCCTTACCATGGTGATGAAAATGTGAGTAAAGAAACAGTTGAAGCATCCTAAAAGTCTATGCATGTTTAACACAAGGAAATTTTCTCTTGTTTTTAATTTACACATACTCTAGTTTCATGACGCTTTCGCTCTCGTGCAATACATTCTATACCTTTTTTAAAGAAAATCTTAATTGTCAATGATCATTGTGCTTTAGTTGAATTTTATTCATATTTATCCCAGTTTAAACACTAATTAATTTTGAACTCAAATAGAAACCCGCCACTGGAGACCTGGGCCAGCTGAAAAACCAGTGTTGTGCAATGCATGTGGATCAAGGTGGCGCATTAGGGGGACACTACAGAACTATATTCCCAGACATGCCCGAGAAACACAGAGCAATCAGTTACCTGCTGAGATGAATCCGGGTCTCTTAGCTCGAGATAACCAAAGGCTACAAGTTGGAGTAGAGGTTTCTGGACAGGAGGGATCTTCAACTTGTCTTGAAGAGGAAATGAATAGCATACCAAGCTTAGTTTCAGCAGGATCATCCTCAGTTAACTGCATGCAGATGGAAGAAACAAATGGTAAAATACTTTAACATATATAGAGAACACTTTAAATTGTCTCAGCAAATATGATACATGTTCTGAATCAAATCCTTTGTTAAGAGTACGGGTTAAAAAAAATGGAAAACTAATATCTTCCCACTCAATTTCTGGCCAATTTCTTTCTTCTGTTTTGCATGATAGTAAGCGCAAAACTCTTAGGGCACGTTTGGTTGGGGAACGAGTTATCCTGGGATTGTTATCCCACCCTCAATGTGGGATAAAAATAACACTAAAATCCCGGGATAACTAATTCCGGGATAAGTTATCCCGTGATATATCACAACTAAACATGGGATAAGCTCATCCTAAAATTAATCCCATGATTAGTTATCCCTTATCCCTCGTACCAAACGAGCCCTTAGTCTCAAAGAAAATTATGAGATAGATGAATTTAGGCAACCAAATCAATGTAGATGCACCTTCCCAAAAAGTAATCCTGCAGTGCATAGTATTCTGATTCAAAAGAAAAGGAAGAAACAGTTCACCCAATATTATTATGATTCCAATTACAAACTTCTCTTATTCTATTGATTAGAAATGGACAAATTTGAACCCCCACCCCCAAAAAAGGAGCGGAAAACAGGAAAAGAATCTGCAGACCCTACACAACAAATTTAACAGTGAGACAGAAAATTTTATCAGCATTCTCCCACTGTCCAAGTGGTTATTTTTTGTTGGTGTCTAATTCTCAAAAGAATCACTTACACCATGAGCTCTAAGACAACTTGATAAGCATGTATCAAGATTCACGACACTTGGATTTATTTTTATGCAGGAAATTCCTTTCGTTTTCTGATTATTGTGATGTGCTTGTCAAATTATGTAATGTCAAATCACATTCAGGATTTTACCAAATAAGCCGTAGGGAAGTAATTACCATATGATACTCTACAAGCACAATCTTCGGTTTCTTTCTTGCTCATAGGCCATTAATTATAGTGTCTCCCCTAAATTTTGATAACTAACTTTTCTTTACACAATGAACTGAAATTGACAAATTTCAGGTAATTTGGATTTTCAGATATGAACTGACCGGTCCAACTATACTTTAACCATAAAAATAATACTAGCTTGACCAAAATAAAAAAATCTGTTGTATTAATACCTTATTGTTTTATGTGCACTAACATTTACCTTTTGTTGGGAGAAGCAGACAAAGATCCTTTCTGGAATCCTAACAGTGTCCCAAAAAGAAAGAGATCAGAGCTTACACAACGCATTTTGTCACCTGTCGAAAGACTCCAGAGGCAACTTTACAACAATCTACAGGAACTAGAATTTGAAAATATACCAGACGGGGATGAAGATGTTACTCTAATTTATGCAAGGAACAAATACATTCCTCCTAATGAGATTGGTCTTGGAGCTATGTTGCTCGTATCACCAACTACTACTACAGAACGCTCGACGTCTCAATTTTCAATGGCAGAAGATAATGTCTCTTCTTCAATGAACGTTCCTGTAGAAAATCCATATATGTAAGTGAATTTTGAGATGCATGCATACGATTCAATAGGGCAGCCCGGTGCACTAAAGCTAACGCTATGTGCAGGGTCCGGGGAACATTCCGTTTTATTGGATGGAATTTCCATGAATTAGATATGGCAAATTCTGCTTTTTAGGTGCATTTAATATGTCAATTCCGATGTCTATCACCATGAGCTTACCTACAAGTTTGTTAGTTTGTGAGGACTTCACAGTAGACTTACATTGTGACATCTCAAAGTGAATTTGACCTGCATATGCTTGTCATTACAACTGTAATGTCTTGCATTATACTTTGTTTCAGGATAAACAATAATATACTGGATCAAGTGGCTGTGCAAAATGAAACTACTGGAAATGAGAGGGGGAAAGCAATTGCACGTGAAAATAGACTCGCCCCACATCATATGGATACTATATCAAGGGTATGTCAATAAATTGTTCTGTAAATGCTGCAACTATTGGATTTTCTTCTTCATACGGAGATGAACGTCTGATTATTGAAGAAATAGGTATATCAGCTTTAGGATAAGGTATGATCAACCACAAAAAGTTTTAAAACTAAGTCGACCAAAAAGTCTCTTCAATCTCCTTTTAAGTTATAACGACAAGTCGATAAGACACTACAGCTAAGGTCAGAGTAGACGACATAGAAAATAGCTAATGTACGTGTAGTTTCATTATTATTGTTGCTCCACACACCATATAAAATTCCTTTACTTGTCAAAATAATCATTATCAGCATCAACAGCAAAACATATGATTTTGAAACACAATGGTAATGTAGTCTACGGATACAATGCACTTCTTATTCTTAAGAAACTTCTTCTTCCAAACATCTCTTTGGCTGTTATCTAAGAATTGGCATGCCACCTCTGTTCTGTTTTTGGTATATACATGAAAATACAAATATACAAGTGTTTCCTCATTGACAAATCTTATTTGCAGTCTAGAAATCAAATTGTGAATTTCAAACTAATGTTAATGTATGGATTATAGTCACAGAAACTTAGGTAATAGTATATGCTAAACCTCTTTTGTGATTTGGTACATCCTTACACATTTCATAACTACTTGAGGTTCCTTATTTGGTTACTGCTTGACATTCATTGCTCAAGGTCTCCGGCCAGAAACTACATTCTCAGAGAGATGGAGCAAAACTAGGAAGCCCAGTTAAGAGGCCAAGAGGACGACCACGGCTCTCCACAACCCAAGGTACATATCTGCTTAAGTTTGTTTAGGTTAATAAATCTCCTTTAGAAAGCTCTACAAAATTGAAATCAAACAAACATCACATATTTGAAAGACAAGTGCTGGTATATCTACACAAAAAAAATTGTGAATCATACTCCCATTGTGAAAATTCTACCGACTAGTTTTGCTATACAGGGAGAAAAGTTGAAATCATGTTAGGTGTGTTTGGTATAAAGGAAAATGTTATCCTTGAAAATAAGTAGTTTTCTTACTTATTTTTTGATGTTCAAGTATATATGCAGAAAACATTGTCCCAAAAGTATTTGTATATATAAGCAAACAATATTGGGTTGGTTTGGATGGCAAGGGATGGGGGCGATGGGGCAAGGGGTGTTGGAGGGTGGGATTAGGCAATTAGTGTGAAATGTAATTTAAGGAACTTGTTTCCCTAATTCTACTAGGGAAGTCATTTTCCTCGTTTTTAGGAACTTGTTTTCCTAGAGAAAATTCAACAACAAACCCAATGTAATCCCACAAGTGAGTCTAGGGAGGGTAAGTGTTCGTTGCCCGACCTCATAGAGATAAAGAGGTTGTTTCTAATAGACCCTCAGCTTAAAATAAAGCATATCCAAGCAGCTAGGAAAAGGAAATGTAGAAATGAGAGCAATAGCAACAACAAAATAATATGAAACAAAGAGCTGTAGAACTTACTTTTAAGTCTTGGCAGTACCTTTTTAACACATAAGACTATGGAGGCCATCTTATTTCGCCCATCCCACACCAATACAATGTGTGATATCATCATTGATCTCTACACTAGCTTGAATTAAAGACCACATACACTTGAAACATCCTCTCTTGGGAATGACATGAGTGTCAAGCCTCACTTCCACACCGATTTCATGTGTAGCATCACTGAACTTACATTCCAAGCATTCAGTCTTGGTCATGCTCAGCCTGAACCCTTTAGATTTCAGAGTTTGTCTCTGAACCTCCTGCCTAGCATTAACTCCACTGTGAGTCTCATCAATCAGTACTATGTCATCTACGAATAACATACACCATGACAGCCTATCTTGGATATGCCATGTCAGTACATCCATCATAACCTGAGCGGAAAGGGACTAAGAGTCAACCCTTGGTGTAACCGCATCATGACTGGGAAGTTCTACGAGTCTGCTCCCACTATCCACACCCTAGAGAAAATGTTTTGCAAAAATTCTGACCATGAGAAAATTGAAAAACATAGAGAAATTGGACAAGTATAGTGTTTGTGATTTTTCATTTTTTTTCTCATAAGTTGATTCGTGGAATAATAAAATGATCTCCATATAACTTTGTTTTTAATCAAGGAGAGTTGTATTAACAGAGGCTCTATAGAGGTGCTAAACTTATATCAATATTTTTTGTAGTGTAATTTTAAAAAGGGGATAACTAGGAAAAGAGGCCAAATTTTGATTTAAGGGAAAGCAAAAAGCATTATAAAAACAAAAAGAGCAATAAATCCTTTTTGGAAAGATTTTAATTGAAGGAACAATACTTTCATTTTAGGAAAGCGGAAAGCATTTTGCAACTAACCTAAAAGGGAACAATACAATCTATAGGGAACAAGGGGTCGGTTACAAAAGTTAATAGAGATTATTCTCAACATTGTAGCCATATCATGATAATTGTTCTAGCATGATCTTTGACATTTCCTAAGAAGTTTCCCAAAACAACAGATTCCTTGATCACATTCATAACAAGTAGTAAGAGTAGCATATAGAGACTAGAGTCAAAGAGGGAAGAGAATGTCTCCATCATCTCTACATGTACAAAGGAATCTAATCAATATGTGGTAAGGGAGAGCAGAGGGACATATTACTTAAAATAGATTGTACGTGCATACATAATCAGAAAAAATATTGTATGTGCATGGAAGTTTCAATAGCATGTTTTTAAATTTATCTCTATGTATCTTTTACTTATTATTCACATGAGTTCAGAAGTGACTCTTTAACCACCCAAGGAAAGAAGTTCTCACACAGAAAATTCCACTTGCCACTCATGAATTTTGCAGGCAATCTCGACAAGGATAGAAAGTCTGAAACAGCAGATGACAGTTCGCAGGCTTAAAGCTCCTGTCTAATAGATATCTGAATGAACATATCGTGGAAGATCAGACGCAGATTCAAATGCTTGAACCACAGATGGCAAAAATGGGAATCGGTTGCACCTTACTGCTTCCTTTACTAAATTCATTCCAACAATAATGTCTTCTATGATACTTGATTTTACTTTGCTACATTTGAACATTGTTTTACATCCTGTGCCTGGTACCTAAGATACAGATGTGTGTAATACCTGATAAAACTAGTACTCCAGATGCTGATTGGACACAGTCTTCGTGATTTACTCTATTGCATTGGAAAAGCATTGATGACTTGCTGAGTTTTCAAAGAGCACTGAAATTTCTATTTTTCCAAAACCTTGACTAGCACTAAAAATCATTTTATATTTCTTTCTATTGCTGGAAATCTAGTACTTCAGAAAAGACTTACCAACTGTTAAGGTTTGATAACTAGAAAACAAACCGGGCAATTTTTCATATGAATAGCTTCTGAATTTTCACCTACATCAGATTGATGAAAAAATGTGCTCTCATGCTGACTCATTACATTTTTCACGAGGAAATGAGAGCTTTATCTTTTAAACCAATCAGGCCAGTGTTTGTACTGAGTTAACATCTGCTAAAAACAGCAGAGCAGATGTAGTACATACATGTGGATTTGGTATAACATAGTAGCTTTGATCGAAACGTTGTATCTGTGTTAAAAGAATCACTAAATATGTTCAAAAGTTAAATTCAGAATTCAGTTACTTGCACTTGAGGGCTGAGGCCGTGTCCTAGAATCCAGAACCCATAAGGTTCAAATATTGGCTCTGGCCAAAAATTATGATGATTTATACTTTCCTCTTTTCACCTGCGACACCTCCCAAAGCAACAGATATGGTAACTCTATCCATCAGACTCCGCAACAGGTATTAGTAACTCTATTCATCAAGGCTAAGTCTAGAACATATGGGAAGAAACCACTTTCGTTCATCAAGGCTAAGACTAGAACATCTTTAGACTAATTACTCGATCATATTATAGGAAAAATTAAATATCATTAAACCTTCAAGCAATTATCACATATTAACCTGTAAAATTTACAAATAGAAATTATAAAATCGTGTTTAACAATATTCTAATGATTATTGCAGAATCAATACAATATGTAGAGAGAATCTAACGAAGAATAACGAGAAACATACTAATTATTTCCCTCGGAGAGAACTGGCAAAATTCCAACGCTGAAGGAAGTTGGAATTTATTTCTTTTTTCTTTTTTATAGGGAGAGAGAAGAGAGGAGAAGAAGTTGAGTTTGGATCCATTTTCTTGATTTCGGGTCATTTGCGGGAAGGGTCATTTAATGCTTCTTTTTTAAAAAAAAAAAAAATGACCACAAATTAATGTTTGGGAACAATATTAAGAAGGTTATAACTTCAACTAATGTTCTCGATAAATTATTTAGGGCAAATTATAGAAATTACATACTTTTAAGATAAAATTATAATTTATCTCTTAAAAGTTTATAATTACAGAAATCCTTCAAAACGGATACAATAATATAAGCGCTGATACATTAATCTGATGTGCGAGATACATAAACTGTTAAATAAGATGCATTACATTTTATACATGATACACTAATCTGATGTACATTTTATACATGATACAATAATCTGATGTGCGAGATACAATAATATAAGTGCGCGAGATACAATAATATAAGCGCTGATACATTAATCTGATGCGCGAAAATGAGGGATTTTGGAAATTTATAAAACTTATAGGGGATAATGGTAATAAGTAAACTAAAAGGTGGGATTTCTGTAAATTTTCCAACTATTTAAGGGAAAACTACATAAATGGGCAATAAAATCTAAAATAATTACAAGTTCATACATAAATCCAAAGTAATTCATGAAATATTCATTCTCTCATAAATAATTACAGTCCATACCCCCATTCATTAAGGGTGATAATTTTCACTTAAGTTAAATGGGGTATATAGTGTAATTATTTAGTGAGGTATGAATGTAAATGAGTATATATTTGTAATTATTTTGCTTTAATGGGGTATTTGCTTATTTCCCCCAATTTAAATATAAATTCGTTCATTTTTTGAAATAAAACTTGCGTAGAAATTATATATATATAAAAAAAAACTAATAACCACGGTAGTTAATAATTCAAAATATCCAAAAATACATTTCCAAAAATCATATTCAAATAAAATATTATTGACTCTCTAGTGTTATACTCTCTCCGTCCCATATTATATGGCATCCCTTTCTAAAAATAGTTGGATCACAATATATGTCATTTTATAAAATTTATGCATAAATTACCATATTTTATCCATTATACCCTTGATAGATTAATTAATTAATCTTGAAAATGTATTTACTTTGACTAACCTAGGAAATCTACAAGTAATTAATTTCATTGGGAGAGTACTTCATTCATTAATTAACTACTTTCTTTATTCGCTATTTATTCTCAAGAGTCATTCTATAAAATCTTAAACAAAACAACAAACCAATATTTGTATTCGAACCTTCCTCAATATGTGCCTCGGTATTTAAATAAAAAAACAAATGATTTGTCGAGCTAGAACTAAAATTTATTTGTCGTCTAATTTCATTATGGTGTTTAAATCAAAAAACAAATGATTTATCGAGCTAGAACTAAAACTCATTTGTCGTCTAATTTCATTATCAATAACATTAGATTCAGCAGGAAAATTTAGATCAATTTGAAGTAATGGAATTTGAATATTTTGTGATGTTGTCATGTTTGCTTTAAGAATTTATATAAAAAAATATTTTACACAAAATATATAGGATAATTGAGGTGGGAAAAAACTTGATTTTTTAAATTTTTTTGGATCAATTGGTGAAAAAAATTGGCTCCAAAAATAAACTCTAAAATTTAAATAGTCATCCAAATGCATTTATATTTTTTAAATCTAACATATTCATCTTTTATTACAAAGTTGTCTTAAGCAAACATTAAATAAGGGCATAAGGGTAAAATTACCTCATTTCTTAATGCAAGTGCAAATAGAAAAAGTGACATATAATATGGGACGGAGGGAGTAACGAAAACATATAAATTAAAATGAAAAGAACATATATATATTAGATGTAAATTAACTATTAATAACTATCAATGACTTATAATTTTTTACAGTCAAAAAAATATTTATGACTTGATATAAATTAGGAAAGTCTATTTCAAAAAAAAAAAGATAGAGAAAAATGAAGCCTTAAAATTTAGGGACATCAAGTCATTGCTTCACTTAAATGACTATTAAGCCGACACTGAAAAATTAAGGGAAGTGTTTGTTTGTCAATCTGGATCGCAATATTTGTCCAACTATATTCAAACTATCCGAATTAATTGGCCCAATTAATGGGTGCTTAATATGTAAAAGCAACTAAATTTCAATTAAACGATTCTCTTTTAAAATACTTTCAACTTTCTTCTTCCAGTTCAAAGTTTTTGTACATGGGCTATTTCCTTTTCATATTTATTCATCTTCAGTTTTATGTAAATATTGTGTGGTTTTCCAACGTATTTGTCTTTCAGTACATTTTAAATATTATTGATTTTTCACCTTGAATCATCTCCGCCAATATTTGTTTTTTACTTTAATGTAAGACTCGATTTTGTCAGTGAACAAAATCAAAAGATTTCTAATACTTTCAAGTATGTGATGAAAAAAGTTGGGACCTCAACATAAAATTGTTTTAAGATATATGTTTCTTTGTTGGTTTCTTATTTTGATGTATCAATGTAATGATCTCATGGCTATCTGAAAAGGGGCAATTGGTATTTTCATTCTCAACGTTAAATTTCAATCAAAATAATTGAGATCTCAACATAAAATTGTTTTAACATACATGTTTCTTTGTTGATTCCTCATTTTGATGTATCAATGTAATGATCTCATGGTTATCTGAAAAGGGACGACTGGTATTCATTCTCAACATTAAATTTCAATCAAATTAAGACATATTTTTATGTTCAGTGATGTAAAATTGAAGTTCTCTTTTGAAAAAAATCTCTCTAGCAATTTACAAAATTAAATGACCGCAATTTAATCTTTCGAATATAAAATTTTATAAATTTTTTATATAAAAATGCCCAATTAACAGGGTGTTTTGAAACTTTTATGAATTTTTGTTGAGTTCTCATCCTCTCATTTTCAATAATCGACTTCTTTCATAACCAAATGAAACTGTTTAAGGTGAGGAACCAAGACTAATGGGTATGAAATTCAATGGTACTTTTATTGATCACAAATCGCTCACTTTCATTTCTACCTCTTTCCTTTTTATACCCCAACATTTATATAAATAACCAATAAATAAAAGCAAGAAGAATATAAAATGTTACATTTATAACATTTTAAAAGTTGTGGTTAATTTTTAAATAAATAACAAGAATGGTTATCCATCTTAGCAAACACGAGCTTGCACAAATAGCCAATTTGAGAATTCGTTATTGATATGTATAATTTTTTGTTAAGTTGAAGCCTTTTCAAGATCAACTTCACACTTATAAAAAATAAATTTCAAAGTAAAAAAATAATTAAATTCAAGCCTATTAATTACGTGAACAAGTTTTTGATACTTTTCTCTAAAGTTTGGACTCTATACTAAAAAACCTTACTTCTAAGCTCGAGACAAACATATCTAAATTCAAAAAATCAAGTTTATAATATTTTCTCTTATTACGATCGAAACGTCTAGAGTTTGATTTTTATAAGTTTTGCTTTCGACATTTGTTGCTGTGCATTTGAAACTAGAAAATAGAGAAGCAAATCAGGCTTTGGCATGAATTTTTATTAATATTGGTTATTATTTAAATAATGTTAAAATAAGGTCAAAACTGATTACAAGAGCAATTCTTGCTGCAAATATTATGGCCCAAAACATTAACAAAATAGAAACCCGTTCCGTCGATCTCACAAACTTCAAGGGGCTCGACTAATTAATTCTGACACTGAACGTAGTACCTCCGTCTACTATTAATTATCATATTTTTCATTTTTAAAGTTAAATTATAAAAACTTTAATTAATATTTTATGATATATTATTTTATCATATTAATATGCAAAAAATTATAATGTATAGTACTTTTTGTATAGTTTTTAAATATTTAATTTTTTTATTTAAGATATTAAATTAATATAATCTAATTAAATTTGAAAATTAATTAAATTAACTTTCAAAAAATGCAAGACAAATAAGAATGGACGGAGGGAGTAATTAGTAGGACTATTAATTGCTATCAGAAGTTTAACAACAAAAAAATCAAGAGTAAAATTAGTGTATCAAAATATGATGATTCTGTAAAATCATCAGTATCACCACCGGAGAGAGAAACGCAATGGCGAGCAGCACGACCAGAGGAGAGGACGAAGCGAAACAATTGGCAGCTGAGCTAGGCAAAACCCTAAAAGAAGGTGAAAGACTACTCGCACCAACAAGACGCCCAGACGGAACACTCCGTAAACCTATTCGAATTAGGGCTGGTTATGTGCCTCAAGATGAAGTCGCCATTTACAAATCTAAAGGCGCTATTGTATGTAACATACTTGTTTTTTTCTCTTTTTTCAAAATTTATGTTGTGTATTTTTGTTTTTATTGATTGGTGCCTGGGGAGATACCAGTGGAAGAAGGAAATGGAGTCACTGCAGGATGTTCCGCCGGGTTATGATCCTGTGATGGATGAAAAGCCCAAGTCTAAAGCTGCCAAGCGGAATGAAAGGAAGAAGGAAAAGCGTCAACAGGTTAATACTAAGTTCCTGCTTCTCTTGTTTATTATACTTATAGTCAGCACTGTTTATATGGCCTGGATGTTTTGTTCGGAAATACTTCTTCACCCCTGTATCCACTGTAGTTATGTTACATTATGGATCTCGGCTTCATCCATTGAATCACAAATAGATTTGGAAACATATCCTGCTTCTACCTTGCCAATCCACAGTGTGGGAAAAGATCATTAGGGTCCTTGATATACAGTACCTTTTATATAGAGTACCTATTGAATGGAATGAGCCCATTTTCCTCAAATTATGTTGGGTTAGACAGCTTCATGTAGTGGTATCCAACCAAAAGGGAAACTTTTAAGATGGGCTTGGCTTTGGAGTAGCAATTTCCAAGGTGAAGGCCTTGCCAAGTGTCCTTGCAAGATTAAGCATATCGTAATAGCTATCTTTTATAGTGAATTTCCTTGTACTGTCACGTTTTATAGATGTAAGTCAACCTATCTCTAATCCAATTATTTCTTCAGTTTCTGACAGTAGCTTATGTTCCAACTACCATTTGCAATGCACTAAGCTATGGAAGTTGAGGACATGAGGTAAACTAAGTCGAGAAATTCTTTCCTCAAAGGAGTATGACCAAGCCCACGACCATGTCAGAATTTTATGTTCAATCATCCCCTGCTGCAAAAGAAATGTTGGTTTGAATTCCTCCCTGAAGTTTCTACTATATTCAATAACCCCGCTTCCTATGTTACAGTACGTGATTAAATATTTCCTTTAGCTTCAAAGAGAACAAACAATTGACACGGACGCTGCTAGTCTCTGTATGGTGTATATAATATGGTAAGCACTATACAGCTTTATATTCAGACTACAGGCCGTAAAAGAAAATGACATTTTACTGGGGATCTAAAGTAGGACAGAGTCCTGACTCCTGATACAGTTTGTTTCAGCATAGTACCCCTTGAGGGTTCTGATGTTTCTTTGATTGTGGATGCACCAGAAAAAGCAAATAGGTATCAGTTTCCTTCCAAGTCTATCTTCCTCGAGCAACGCCCAGATAAGCAGAAACCCTCTCCAAACGTTGGCATAGTCCAACTTAAACAGCAAGAGCAATCTGTAAGGCGTAATTTCATGCCTCTTCAAAATTTAAATAAACATAACAATGAAGTCTACAAAAGGCAAGATGAATGATGTGAAATGGATTCCTACCAGCCCTACTGATGTATGTGGCTATTAGAGGTCGAGGTATTACCCGTTCGATCCAAAAGGGAACATATATCAGAACTCCCTTGTTTCGCAGGTAGAGATGATTAGGGTCCTCTATGTGACCACGTCACTTTCACACATGAAGCGCACCTGTTGCACAAAGTCTACCCCTTTTTCTAAGTTATCTTGGGAGAAGTGCGCTTCATATAGTGCTTTTTAAACAAATTAAGAAACCAAGAGGTGCTACTGTTTGCGTAGGCCTAGAGGTCCTTCCAAGATTAATCAAGCTGCAATAATTTTATGCAGTGAAATTCCCTTTACTAAAACTGTTCCACTTGATAAAGTCATTTTCTCTGTTTCCTCAAAAGATGTCAGTGGTCAGCTTCTTGATTAACTGATTGTTGTTTTTTTTAGAATAGTATTTTTTTTATAAACATAGCTCTAAGAGACTCTGGTGAAATATGTAGAATGGGATGTCAAAGGCAATTGACAGTTCCCCAAAAGTATCCCTATCCTATTCCTGTAGGATATCTATGAGATCTAAAATTCCCTTCTAAAACTGATATTCCTACTACTATTTGCTTTATGGAAGTGAACAGTGTGCCACTGGCCCTCTGAATTTCTTGGTTATCAAAAGAGAGATGTGACCAAACCAAGGATTCTGTTATAACTTTTTCCAGTCCATCTGCGACTGAATTCTTCCTTTTAAGTTTCTAATGTGTCTCCATGGCCACACTCAATATTGTTATAGCATATGCTTTGATATCTCTTACGCTTAAAATAAAACAGTCAAATAACATATGTATTGTGTTTTTTAGGAAACAAATAACATGGATTCTTCTCTTACTTGTTTGCTGCTTCTAATTTTATCTTTTAAATTAAACTCAAAAGTATCTTATATTGCACCAATATGGTGTTTGAAGTAACTTCTGTTTTCTTTATTGTTTATTTTGTTTGCTTCATGTTAGGAGGACACTGGTTCCCTATGATTAGGTACTTTACTGACTCTATGAATAGAATTTCTTATTGTATTTGTCAAAAGTGGAAAGAGGGAAGGTAGAGTCTTTGTACTGAGCATTAATGTAAGACTTTAAACCATTGTCCAAAAAAAAGGTGGAAAGAAGGAAGGTAGAATCTTACATGAGATCATTGAAAAACTTCTTACACGTTTGTGGAAGTCAATGGACAATTATATGTAACGAAGAACTGAAAATGAAAAACTGTGTAAGACTTTTCTATTCCATCCCATCCCATCTCCTGCTTTCAGCTATCCAATATGCTTCTTGTCAAACTGCTATAATAAGTTGAAGAAAGCTGCTTCTTGACTATTAGCCTTCTCTTGAGGTAAGAATTGACTTATTACATTAACTTCTTGTTTAGAATGAAGAAATTTTGGGCCTCTTGGTCTTTTACACATGTGAATACAATTGTGCAACAATATGAGCTATTACATAGGTGAACTAATAATGATTAGAATCTCTTTACTTTTCGCCTATATTTTGTTATAAAGAGGACCAAGCCTTCTGTGTATGTATTTTGATGGATCTTTCAGAAGATTAGAACTGTATACAAACTGGCATGATCTCGTTGTAATATTAGCGAGGATTAATCACACAAAAAATGTCTGAGCTTGATTAACACAACTTGTGGCAGGCTGCCCTTGAAAAGGGTAAGAATCCAGAGAACGATGAGGTCTCATCTGCTGAAAATTCAGTTGATGGTCCAGATCAGGTTGAGTCAGTTATGTCCCAGATAAACAATCTTGCCATATCTGCAAATCCTGTTGTCCCTCCTTCAAATTCAACAGAGTCTTCTGGCATGGGAGATAGTGTGCAGGACATTGACAAAAAGATTCGAGCTTTGAAGAAAAAGGTATGTACTCTTGTGCTTCTAGTTCTCTGATGGTATGCCATCATTCGAGATCTATGAAGTAAGTTCGATGCATCTTAAAGCATTTTAGAGATACTCAGCTTTTTCTACTTCGCAACTGTATGGTCAAAATAGACTCTCTGTTTCAGTTTTGATGTACTAAATGGATGATTCAAGTTTGTTTCAAGGTAATGATGGGTTTTGTGCATTCGTTTGTAAACCAAAAATGGTATGATCCACTAAATGTGCTAGTTCAAATCCATGTCCTCCTCCAGCTATTTATTTTATATGATTCGTTATATATCCACTTTTAAGTTGCATTTTTCAGTCCAAGGTGCTGCTCACATTTCAACACTACTGGCAAATGTCATATAATGGGAATATCAGCACTATTGACTGTCCAACTATGATATGAGTATTTTCATTTGATTTCTACTGATAGTCCCATCTTTCTAAAACTGCAGATAATTAGAATCTGGTCATTGGAAGATAATCTGTAGTTTTAGAATGATGTGGGTTTTTATGATCTGAGAAAAAATAAATAAAATCAATGCTGTAATCACTGGTGATTTATCTGTATATTACAATTCTTCTGAACCTTGAAGTTCAAGATGCACTTACCCGTCTCTGCTGGAGTTTTAATCGTTTGTTGAGCTCACTAAACTTTACCCTGTGTTTATTTGGTGTAGATTCGGCTGACAGAAGCTCAACAGCAGAAGACTGAGGAGAAGGACATGAAGCCAGAGCAGCTGGAGAAAATGGCTAAGCTGGAAAGCTGGCGAAAAGAGTTGAAGCTTTTGGAAGATAAAAAGGCTGAATTGGAAGCATCATGAATTTTAGGCTGAAGAAACACTTGGTTTGAATCTACGGTAGCCTGGTGGCATTTTATTGCTGCATCAATATATTCAACACACTCGATTTTGTTGATGGAATTGTGTGTATTTTTGTACTTTGTGCACTAGCTAGGGCAAAGCAATGTAGGATCTAATTTATGGTATTTTTCAGATAGTACTCCAATTTTTGAGGACATAGCTGCTGCTTGATCTGATTTGTCCTTTATTTCTAAAGACATTGAAACTAGCAGTTGAAATACCATTTATTTACACTAATAGGCTTGTGACATGAATGTTTCATGAACGTTATTTGGACAGAAATTTGAAGGTGAGTCGGAAAGAATTCTCTGAAGCTGAAGTAGGGAGAGTTGTGTTGTCTGGATAATTGTGCATACAAAACCCCTCAGTTTTTGAGATGAAGTTTAGGAACAAGCGACTTCAGCTGAACCGGTTGGCAATTTCTTGAATTCATACCGTTAGTGACCTACTTATCCTTTTGACGTCTTGGGGTTACATCAAACTGGAATCCCATTATCTATAGATGTTTTTACTGCCATTATTGCCTCAAATAGGCATATATACCAAGAAAGACGAGGCAAATACCAAGAAAGATCCTAAACCAAGTAACTGAACCCACAACCATAGAAGAATGTTGAGAACAAAATATTAAGTTGCCACGATATACGACCAGTAAAAGATTTTACATAAAAATCTGTTGCATTGAACAGTCAAATAATTCAAACGCATTACACACATACTGAGCTGAGGTCTGAATGCCAAATTTAACATTTGCCAAAACTGTGACCGGTCAAGGTAATATTTCTGAGAACCAAGTAAAAAAGCACCCCATTTATAACTTCAGCTAGCAAGAGGTTATAGGAGTATCTCCGGATGCCAAAACTTTAACATTGTAAAACATGTGAGGTCTGAGAGCAGTCTATGAGGATTCAATATCTGATTCTTCCAATCCTTCTCTGTAGATTTCAAATTCATCAGGAGACCACCTGCATATTAAGTGGAGCCGGAAAGTAGCCATCTTCTTCCCAAGCAGACGCTGCAAGTGACAAGGTAATTGCTTTCAGGCACTTGCAATATGATGCAAGAAATATACACAATGTAACTATATTCAGAAATTTGATAGTTGTGAAAATCAACAAACCAGTATCCGAGCTGCCTCTGGTGACAATGGCCTCCCTTCTTCACATACAACAAAGTCAGACACAAGCTCCACGACACCTGCTCACCCCGCATGATAAAAGTCAACGAATCAGAGGGCATTAAAGATAACTATTGACATATCAACCACTAAAATCATGTTACAGTTGCAATCAGCAAAACAAAAGAGCAATGATTAATACCTCTGTTCAACCGCACTGGCATCCCTTGTTTCCGCAGGAATGGCTCCATCTCATGTGTGAACTGATCAAGAGGACCTTCTTGTAGCTCCACCTGATAGATTGAACCAAACATAAAAACCCAATATTGTACTTGAGATATAAATTGGGGCAAGATAATGTGACGATACCTTAGATGTGCTCAGGTCAACTTTAGTAAAAAATATACCCAAACTATCTACTTGAACCACACTTCAATGCAATAATAATCGTTATGGTTCAATTATTATAGACCAAACAACACATGGGTACCCAAAGGCATCAAATTGGACCAGAGAAAACATCTCATGTAAGAGCTCTCGAACAAATAGCCCTTATTGTAGTTGCCAAGATGGCATTTAGCTTCTATTTTGGTAAAGCCGAAATGGCATTTAGCTTCTTTTTTTATAAAGCCAAAATGGCATTTAGCTTTACAGATAAAAAATTGACATATAGCCACAAGAATGAGTTTCCCTATACATATGCTAGTGGGTGTTTCCCAGTAGTTTAGTCACAGGGTGCATGCAAGGTGGACACCTTGATTTATATCTCATGTTGTTGATTAATTTCTTGAAACATTTGAACCATAGTCATAAAATAAAAATAAAAACTTTTATTCACATAATAACCTTCTGCTATACCTTTTCAGTTGCTGTAGTGCCAGTCCTCGCAAAGTCATGTTCTTCATACTCGTTAAACAACCTAACAACGTTTAAAATGATGAGCAAAAAAATTGAGAGCAACAGAAGGAGCAGGAAGCAAACAGCAGGGGGGTCACGCTCCACCAGAGAATTCTGACTTCCATGCAAGGAACAAAATTACAGTACAATGTGGAAAACAAGTGAAAGACCTGATAAAGGAACTGTTGGAAACAAGATATCGTGCATGCACTACTAAATGTCAAGCTGTGAACACAATCAGCAACAATTTGGATATAGCACAACACAGTGGACAGGGGTGAAACTAATCCCACCTACCCAAAAAAAAAACTCCCTTTGACCTAATCAAGAAGCAGAGTTATAACATGTAGAGTTTGGTATCTAAAATACATAATTGAATCTGGGTTTTACCTTTGGACCTCCTCCTTCGATAAGTTAGTAAAGCAAAGACCTGAATCGCCGCGTACATGCTGTAAAGACGGGATATTTCAATCCAAACATGACTTAGAGTAGAAATGACATATCGAAAAAGAAAGTTCATTAAAATGGATATATAACAGATACCTTAGAAATCTTATGGAGGCCGGGACGAATCTCATCAGAGTCTGACCGACCTAGTGCTACCTGCATGACTTTGTTCGATCCCAGGAAAAATCTGAAATGGAAAGAAACAATGCTTAATATGCTGCTGATAGTTAATTATGGAAAACCAATTAAGTTCCCCATCGAGATATATGCTTCCAAACTCAATACCAATTTCTATTCGATAATCCTCTAGAAAATGTAGTGGTTCAATGATAAAATAACCATTGTATGCACAAAAATGCACTCTTGAAACAAGCAATACCGGCCAAACAGGCCAATTCCAGGTTCAGTAAAATAGACTTCCTAAGTTACCCACTTGCAAAGGAGAACAGTTAAAAGTATCAGGCTATGAAAATTCTAGGCACATGTAAAATCTAAACACACATATAACAAATACCATGTTCCTCCATAAGGGGTACTTAAAATTTGTTTTTTTTTTAAAAAACAATGGAGATAAATACAAAGTTCGTAGTATACTACATTATTAGTTGCAACAAACCTTTCTATACTAGCAATAAAAGTGTTTTATTGTCTTGGAAATGCGGTTATTACAATCTTTTTAAGCAACTAAGATATATCGCTATTACTAAAAAGTGCTTTGTCTCTCAATTCCCGAATAAAATAGCAAAAACTTGCCTGCTAGAAGACTTGAGCTGATCTCTGAACTCCTTGAACTTGAGATTTCTCATGTTCTCGAAACTAAATACGTACGCTGAACTATACTTTTCGGCGCATTCCCTTATTGAGTTGACAATGTTTTCTTTGTGCTCCTTACCCTTCTTCTTCGTCTTAGATAAGGTAACTGCAATCAAAAAAGTACTTAATCAACAGTGAATTCATCAATCATATATGGAAAATTCAAGGATTTTTACTATACCAGCTCTGTTACGCTTCGACTTCGGCATTGCTTCTTGATTTCTTGTGAAAGCTAAAACCCTACTTGTTGCTTAGCTTTCGAAAAAAAGAAGTAAAACCTGGCCGCTCGTTTAGTTTTATGTCTGGTTTAGGCCTGTAATGGGCCTAAAAGTTTACAGGCCCAGTTAACTGAAAATTTGGGCTGTGTAGTAGAACAACGCGTTATTGGACCCATGAGTCAATGGGATGTGAACAAAATCACAATTGTCACAACTCACAAACATGCTTGAACTATACTAATTATTTTCGCGCGAGTTTCACCCCTCTAATTATTAGTTCATTTATTTTTGGAGAAACTAACACTCTGTTTAGATCATTGTTACCAATTGTATTGTATTGTATCGTTACTATACCTACAATGTTTGTTTTGATTGTTACTTAAAATGTACTGTATTGTATTGTTAAATTTCATTGTTACGTAACAATAAAAACCTCTATTTTATGGAACAACCGATTTGGTGTGTTCCCATTGTTACTTAATTTCTTTTTCCAATTATATATTTACATAATATTTCAAAATACTATTTTACTCCTTACCTTATATTATTTAATTCTAGTCAAACCTCTTATTCTAAAATAATTAAGGATGCTTTAGTAAATTTATAAATTACAATATAATACGATACAATCAAACCAAACAATTAAAATGTTATTAAACAACAACAAACAATACAGTCTAGTCAAACATTATATTTACAATACAATACATTATGAAACAATGGGTAACAATGATCCAAACAGAGTGCAAGCAAATACCCCACAAAAGCAAAATAATTATAAACATATATTTTTTATATTCATACCCCACTAATTAATTACACTATATACACCCAACTAATTTCGCTTAATTGATATTAAATCAATATCATATATGTATTAGTATTATTAAGACTGATAATTTCACATAATTTATATTATATCAGTATATGTATACTGTATTGGTATTGTTAAGGTTTGTCATTTATAAATTATTCATTGGTCAATGATATTGTAGGAGTATATATATACTTTTATAGTATCATTAACTCGTGTGTAGTTTTTGAACAAAAAACCTTAATGATATCAATACAGTATACATATACTGATTTAGTATCAGTTAAGTCTTAATGATACCAATGTAGTATATGATACTGATTTAGTATCAGTTAAGCGGAAAATATCAGCCTTAATGAATGGTGGGTATGGGCTGTAATTTTTTTGAGAGAATTTGTATTTCACGAATTACTTTAGATTGCGGTATGAACAAGTAATTATTACGAGTTTTATGACCCATTTATGTAGTTTTTTCTTTATTTTTTTTTACCTAAACTATCACCATTTATGTAGTAAAACATACATCAAATATCAATTGTTTCATTTTTCTATCTAAACTACTACCATTATTTATGTAGGAAAACAAAACAATTGATCATTGAGATGTGTTTTAATACATAAATTGTGATAGTTCATGTAAAAATAAAGCAAGTGATAGTTGGAATGTGAAACTCGTAAAAAATTATAATCCGTATGTCTTTGATCATTATTTTTAAAATTCCCCCAACTAGTTGTATGGGGTGGGGTGCTTGTGAAAAGTTGTGGTTCTTCGGTCTCCGCTTTTGGGGGCGGGAGTGCTTGGTCGATGGGGGTTCCTTTTCCTCAACCAATTCGGCTCAATTCTTTAGAATTCATTGGATCCTTTTCCGCGTTCGAGAATCCCCCCCTTTTTCCACTCCGCCTCGAAGAGTAACTAGGACCTATTCTTTTTCACTAACATCTCGCCCGATAGTAGTAGCTTCCTCCTCTTGTCAAGATTCATAAATGACTCTGTGTTATACTATTTGATATGTCAACAAAGAGGATGGAGACATTATGAGACATCTTAGACTTTTGATTTAGAGTGTTGGAGAAGTAAGATATAGAAGAGATTTTTAAATTATACTTGAATCTTATATCTTGATTTTCACTTATTCTTACGTACAATATAATATCATGTTTAATTTATTGACATTTTTTCTACAAATAGTAATCCTCAACTTTTTTTTCTTCTCATTCTAGGTTTACAACGGCTCTTTCTATCACATTATATGATGTAATGTTTGTTGTGTGTGAAATGATGGTTGGATGTCGTGCATTTAGCCGAACATCATTTTTCTTTCGGGATGGATATTTTTTTGATGATTGTGAATAGTGATAATAATTGTAATGTTCATAAATGTCGACAACGATTGAAAGACAAATACAATTTTTCAAAAAAAATCGCAATTGAGAAGAAATGAAATATGAAAAGTAAATCGAAATCGAGTTAAGTATAAGAGAGTCAAGGAGTGAGAGAAAGAGTAAAGATATAAAGAAGCGAATGTATTAAATGTTGAGGAGTTTTAAATTAGCTCTAAACATTGTAACTCTAAAAATTGACCCTAATTCACTTAGCTAATGTTTCGCCTCAAGTTTTCAAATATTCTTGGCAAATGACACTTGGGTGAAGTTTTGGGTGAAGTTTCACTATGTGTTTGGCCCTAAATTTTCCCAAAAATATTTCAATATTTCAAAAAATATGATTTATACCCATAAATTTTAAAAATTATTAAAAATACATATAAATTTATAGAATCATTTTATAATGAATATGTTCCATTAAAAAATAACTTTATAATATAATTGATAACAATCAACAATAACAAAATAACAATATAGGTAAGACATACATTAATCGTATACTCAAACTTGTCACTGATTTAGTTATAATTATAACTCATTAAACACAAATTGTCCATTTTTCTCAATTTTATAACTCAAATCATAACTTAAACATTTTTGGAGAAGGTAATAACAAATATTAGTTGAAATTAATAAATAATGTGTATTTTTTATAAAGTATAAAAATTTAGGGTAATTTTTGAATTTTTTAAAATTTTAAAATTTTAGAACTTAACCCAAATATTAATTTTTTCTAGTATTTGGGAACTTGGATACTTGACAAATATATTTGTCAAAGTTATATGACCAAACACCAATTTTCAAATTTTACCCAAATTTTTTCCAGTATTCTCGAAGCCAAACGAGTCCATTCTAGCTTATTTTATCCTAACTCAAATTTCTACTTTCTAAAACGTTTTTTCTTAAATGAATTTTTTTTACTACTACAATAAATAAATAAAAAAAGTAAGTACTCGTTAGTCAATTTCTGAAAACTAGCCAAGCAAGAAAGGTTAAGACTCCCCTTTAAAGAAGTGTATCTATTTCTCCGTGCACTATTCAATGTTTTGAAGAACAAAGAGCGGTACACTTTCCCGCTCCTTAAATATTCTCTCTGGACCACTACCGAAATCGCCCACCGCGTCTTCTCCGCCGCTGCCCTGCCCTCCGGCGGCCGCAGCCTCTCTTATGGGTTCCTCCACCGCCACTGTTCTCCTCACAGAACTTCAATCCTCCACTAATTTCACTACCAATACCTACAAAAACTTCTCTAATTACCTCCACGAATTCACCACTCTCTCCAAACCAAACAAACCATCAAAATCTACCGACATTACTACAATCCGTTCACTTGCCAAACAATTTCTTTCGTTCCTCAATACATCCTTATCACTATTACCCAAACGCCTATCTGAATCCCCCAAACTCCCTGACGAATCTGCCCCTCATTTGTTTGATATTTACAGGTTATGCCTTAACTGCCTTGAGAGTATCTCCTCGCAGCTGTCTTGTAAACCCTACACTGTTCAAGCACAACGAGTCCGGTACATTCATTGTCTGGAGTCATGGGGGAAATACGAGGAAGTGGAATGTGAAGGACTTTCCGTACTTAAGTTTCTTCGGGAGAATGCAATTGGTAAAACCAAGAAAGAGGTCAAGAAGTCAAGATCAACACAGCGGTTGTTGCCGCAATTGGATGAAGAGAATGTGGATCAAGAATTTGCTCTTTTGGTCGTGGAGATTGTCGTTACACTTGTTAAGTGTGCTTCTTTAATTCAGAACAAGGCTGCCCATGAATATGATGGACTTCTTGATTTGGTCAAAGAAGTTGTGCGGTGGTTAAAGTGAGTTTTTTTCATTTACTTAATTTATATCTCATGTTGATTGATTTCTTGAAATATTTGAACCCAAAAACTTGAATATCTTGACCATGTTATAGTTCTTGCAATGCTAGAAAACGTGTTGAGTGATTACAAACTTTGGATAATTCAGGGTTTTGGATACAAATGCTCGTGAGAAATTGCATCGGGTGCTTGTGACATATTTGAACAGAATAACACTGATTATGGTTGGGGACTTCACAAAATTCAATGGGGACTTGGTGTGTAAATTTTGTATAGAAACCTTGTGTCAAATTAAACAATCACCCCTAAAGGATCAACTGTTCAAGGTGAAGCTCTCATATTTTTCATTTGCCTATTCTAGAAATGTCTTCTCTGTCCATGCTAACAGGTATATGTGCACAGTTCGCAAAGAAGATATGCTCTTCTCTGTTCTCACAAAAACATGATGAATTCTCTGGGATTGCTGACACCTTAAAATATGTGCTGGACACCATGGCTGCAGAAATAAAGGTATTATATTGACCCTCTCTTAGATTATTGATCCCGAACAAGGATGTTTCTGCTGTTTGTAGGATCCAGTATTTATTCTTTTCATTACTTTATCTCTGGTTCCTAATACAGGAGACAGTACAATGACATATACAAATGAATAATTTATTCAAGACGAGTAAGTAAGCAAGTTCACAGTTTTCTGTAGGACAAAATAGTAGAGGGGGGGGGGGGACTTGAAGTAGACAATAGTCTAGTTTAAGTACATCAAACCCATTGCTTATTCTGGTTATATGGTTGCTGAATCAAGGTTGGATCAGCAATAAGATTACGAGGCTTCAAATGTTATGTGATCTAGTAAAGTGACAGATGTTTGAGGTCGCTGTTTTTGGTGCAGATCTGGGATGTTCAATGTAGTATGTGACCAGTAAAGGATGTGGAGACTTAAAAGGGAACAAGAAGGAATGAAAAAATATTTTGAATTTCACTTAGTCCTATTGGAATCCCTGCAAATCCCAGAGTAAGTTTGCATAAAGTTCCATTTGCTAAAACCAGTAAATAATACTTCCACAAGAATAATAGAAATTAAGTTTAAAGAGATACCATTATATTATAAAAAAAGAAAAAAAACCCGTAGAAATTAACTCGCCTTCTTCAGGACTGCTCAACTACCTAAAACATTCATATGTTTCTACTTATGTCTTTTTTAACTATTATTTTCAAATGAACTTCTACACTTAACTTGCTCCATATAAAACAAAGGAAATTATAAATAGGCAGGACTCATTGACCTATTTACTGCATAATGCAATATGATCAATACACTTTTTGAAGCTCTAACATAATCACGCTAAATCAAAATGAACCATGAGTTACAACAACAACAACAACATACCTTGTGAAATCCCACAAGTGGGTCTTGGAGGGTAGATTGTACACAAACCTTGATTTGCTAGCTCGGCTATGCAGTGGAAGGGAAGGAGCC
>JAJOOS010022274.1:0-44885 GCA_029582725.1 Solanum chiquidenum
AGAATATTATGCTTAAAACGACAAAACAAAAGTCAAAATGATTTTTAATTTTTTTTTACCTTTATAAATATTTATTTTACTATATTTTATAAATAATGTTTCATCTTGTCAAATAATGTCATTCACTACTTAATTACTGATAAGTTCATTATTGCGAATGATTAGTTACCTTGTTGAGCCAAGAAGTTTAATCATTAATTAAATTTTTAATTTGTCCCAATTTTATCTCAATTTGAATTTAATTTGACTAATATATCTGAAATTTGGTCAAATATAAAAGTTTTTTCCTCCTATTTTCTCCTTTTTTAAATCCTAAGAGCTTTTTTTTATCGACGCCGCACCCCCTTTTACTCAGAACCCTAGCACGATTTGATCATTTTGATTGAAATCTTGTAGACTTTCATTATCTTTAGTCATGATTTGTCCATTTGGGGTAATATCCTTAAGTCGTTTCTCTTCTTCATCAATTAAATGATAACTTCTTCTTTTCGTTTCACTTATAGGTACAAGATTATTAATATTGGTCTTCACTAATCAAAATTTTGAATATTCTTTAAAGAAATAAAATTCAATTTCAAATTCGGTGTTCCTCGTTATTTTTCAATTAAAATACTATCCATTTGGAATTTAATTATAGAACCTCAATTTCATATGTGCAAGTAACAGTTGAATGCACAAAAATAGTGTTCTCTACTTGGATGAACTTGAAAAGGGAAATTTAAAATCCTGAATTCTTTTGAGTGTAATGTTCTAAAACCTAACTTCTTGTAATGATTTTTCTCATCTCTTGGCTTTTGAGTTCGAAATAAATTAGGCGATGAGAAAAGAAACCTCAATTCATCGCTTCAACTTGCTATGCTGCAAAATATGGTTTTCTATAATATTTTGATACTTTCTCCATTCCATTTGTTTATGATTTGGTATTAGTTTGACAATTAACTATCTTTATGTCGCGATTTAAATGGTCGTGAGTGACACTCACACTAATATTCCAGTGGGAGAACCAATCGAATCCAAGTCTTAACCTACTTAATACCATTCAGAAATAATATAATATTTGAATTCAATTGAGTTTTTATAAATAAATGTCAAATTCTAAATTAAAGTACGATTAATTCAATATCTAAATAACTCCCCCAAGAACTAAATGTCGTCATACAAGAACTTCTAACTAAGGAAAGTCTATAGAAATGTCCAATATCTAACTAAGATAAGGTGTCTCAACATCCGAAAGGATTGACAAGAGTTGTTATAATGATCCACGATAGCTTGAATACGAAGTGCACACTCTTGAATCAAAAACTACTTCTCACGTAGAATTTAGGTCTCGAAGGAATCTTTAGAGTATAATCTGCGCTCAACAAAAAAAAGTACAAGATATTATCATTACAAACCATTATATAACAGTAGACATCATAAACCGACTCAAACTAAAAACAAAGTAACACATAAGCCAACAACAAACAGACTATACTTCAGCATATAGAACAACTCACCATCAACAAATATAAACCAAAAGGTAAACCATAGACGAACCCTGAATTTGAAGACTTTGAGTGCACCAAATATGATAATCAAGATAAACTTAAAATAAAACTAATTAAAAAGGCTCTAGTTGGATTCAAACCGTGATTTCTTGGGTGAAACATCTAGCTTGTACCAGCAACACAAAGACACTTTTATTCTTCTCATGGGTGCACTATTAATTATATACTAATTTCTGTCAATTTCTCAAGATAGATATACATATATACACATATATTTTCTAAAGTTAACGAATGCATGTGCACCCCACCCTAACATATGGATCCGCCTCTGCTCACAACAATAACTAAATTGTACATACATGTTAAAGGTCTTATTTATTTCAATAGCCATTACATGTAAGGAATCAACTTTGTCCACATACCATAGCTTATAAGTTTTCATTGTGTCAATGTTTCACTAGGACTATTTCATGACACCAATTTTTAATGTACCTCTCACAATGACTATTTCAACAAATTTTGATCAATTTTTTATTTGAGGTCTGATTTTGTGGAATTTTCTAACAATAGTGAATCGACAATTTTTTAAGCGTAGCAGTGATATATGAGCCTGAAATTGCATTAGATTGTGTCTATAAAGTTTAGATTAGAAAACTTTATATTATGTTGAGAAAAAGGGTGAAGAGAAATACCTCTCTACTTCTATTATTACTGATTATGTTTTTGGGGAAAGAGAAAGTGTAAATAATTCCCTTTCTTATCATTCCATGCCAAAAGAGCATAGGGAAAACAATTCCAGGATTATTTTGGGCTTTCACTCTAAATTAAACCGTAGAATGAAGGGCAAATTACATAAATCACATACTTTTAAGGTAAAATTATAATTTATCCATTAAAAGTTTATAATTACAGAAATCCCTCAAACGGATACAATAATATAAGCGTTGATACACTAATCTGATGCGCGAGATACATTAATCGTTAAGTAAGATACATAACATTTTATATATGATACATTAATCTGATGTACATTTTATAAATGATACACTAATCTGATGTTCGAGATACACTAATCTGATGCGCGAAAATGAGGGATTTTGGAGATTTGTAAAATTTATAGGGGATAATGGTAATAAGTAGGAGAAAAACTACACAATATAGCAAACATATACTATAATTTATAATACTCAGCTATAGTTTAAATTTTTTAATGTTTACAGCTATAATATTAATTTTATAGCAAAAGGTGAGTTTATATACACTTAGCATATTATACGGCATATATCAAGCTAATGTCAAATTATATTCAATCTTTTACTCTCTCTCTCTCTTCCCTTACCTTTTTTCTCTTTACTTGTTCCAAAATCTAATCAAACTCTAGTTATGTTTCCTTCCCAAAATTACGATTTTGAATCAAATCAAACTCTAATTTCATTTTCTTCCTAAAATTACAACTTTGAAGGTGAATGTTCATCAACGTTAAAATTTCATAGAATCAGGTAACTTCTATTTAGTTGTTTCAAATTATTAATTTTTTGAGTTTTTTTTTTTTTTTTTTTGTATTTGTATCATTCAATTTCAATTAGGGTTCACTACAAGAAAACTGTAAATTGCATGGGGATTTTCCTGAGAATTAGTATGAAAATTTGCAGGAAATCATTTCCTGTGAATTTTCATACTAATCCCCAGAAAAATCCCCATGTAATTCACGCTTTTTTTTGTAGTGGTTAATCAAAAAGTACTTCTAAAATTGATACTTTAATTGCAGAACAGAGGAGGGTTAGAAGAGGTATACTACATAAAGCTCATTCTTTGGATGTTCCTCTTTTTTTGGCAATTGAGATACAACAACTTAGTCAAAATCAAGGGTCAAAGTGTGTCAAGAGAAAAGAAAGTATTGAACTTTCGAAATCTTCAAAAATGTCCAACAGAGGAATCTCATTGTATCATACCTTTCAATACTGAGTTTGTATTCATATTTCTTTTTGGACACATCTATTGTATACATATTCATTATTGAATGAAGCAATAAAAATCATGTTTTTATACAGTATCACATGTTGTATTCTTTGTATTCAATGTATCCTTTTGTATTTGTCATATTTTAAATATATACTTTGATATGTTGTATCAAATTTTGTTCATATTGCGTGGTGCAATTGTATTCATGTATCAATCCTCAAAAAATTAGCACACGTTTGTACTAGTTACTAGCAATTATAATAGTAGGTATTCAAGAATTCGTAGGTTGAATGAACCAACAAATATATGTATTCATACTGTAATAAAACTTGTATTCTTTGTATTTGTATTCATTGTATCTTTTTGTATTTTCATATGCGAAATGTGTAATACAGGTATCAGTCCTGAAATTGTTTGGCACCATTGCATTGATGTATCAATTCTAACAAAATTTTATACAAATTTTGAAAACAATAATCATCAAATCAAAGTGGTGTGATTTAACGTATTGTCGTTTAAAAAAAATTGGATTCTACCGTGTTAAATGTCCTCAACTTTTAATTTGTATACTAGTATACAAAAAAACAAACTTTGGATCATGTTAATTGATTAATGGAAAATTGGGATTTTAATGGGCTTAATTATAATAAGAAATTTACTTTATTTAGTGCTTTATAATTATAAATGTAGTAATGTATTACAAAAATGGCAGGCATAGGATACAGCTAGATTAAGTTAGAAAGTATAGTCATTTATGTAAATATCACACTTATGGCTATTCCAATTTAATAACCCTAAAACTATAGTCATTTCTGTAAGTTGCTCGTAGTAATAAATTAAAAGGTGGAATTTCTGTAATTTTTCATAGAAGGAATATGCACAAAGGCCTGAGACTACCAAACAAGTGTAGCCCAAATAATGTCACAAATTGGATTAAGGCCCACATGATACACTACGTTGCTAACTTACAAGATTAAACTTCCAAACAAGAGTGTTAAATTTTTTACCGATAATAGTTAATTGATACTGGATCCAATTGTCGCTAAAAACTTTAGATATATTTACACATCAAAGAGTATTAATAGTCGCTAAAAATCATTTTTGGTGTAGTGAAGGTTGATGCATCACGTACAAATCGATTAATACGTGGCTAGAAATGAGTCTTTATATCCATATAATAACTTCAATAATTTATTTAATTTCATATGCATACACTATATTTGATTTATTAAGGAGAGTTATATGTTGTAACATGATGCTGTGTAAAAAAAAAGTTATAAGTCAGCCTTGCCAAGAAAAAGTTGTTCTCTTGAGGCATGGATGTAAATCAGTTGTAAGTTAATAAAGTTTGGAAATCATGTTAAACTAAATTTAGAAAGAGAATATTCTGTGGGGCTATTATATACATAGACAACAAAAAAGTGACCCCTTTGAGCCAGCATTGATGGGGTTGGGGTTAATTACAGCACTTAGAATTGGAGCTATCATGACATTAAATGAAGGAAGTATATACTAGCTAGCTAGTACTTGTAATATTGCAAATTATCAATAAGAAGAAAAAAGACAGCAAAATGAGGGAGACCTCTCAACCAACAAATTAGGTCTTCCTTAAAAGTTTTAGTATTCTTGTTGAGTTGTGATTCATGGTCTTGGATCCCACCTCACTATACTTGTCATTTGTCAATGTTTCTTGTAAGTTAGGGTTAAAATAACTTAAATACATCTACTTTTAATATGGTGTGATATTATTCATTTTAGATCAAGACCGTGCAATATTTTTAGAAAAGGACTCAAATCAATAACAAATTATGTAACAAAAGAAATTGAGTTATTGCAAAGCCCGTGCCGCCCTTTAAAAGCAATTTCGATCCGATTAAAAGATAAATTGTTATGGCTGATCGCTTTCCAAGATTTTACAATATTTTCAAACACATGCACTTGTGATTGAAAATTTAGAGAGGTTGCACAAAATACTACTCCCTTTGTCCCAATTTATGTGACACATTTTGGATTTCGAGATTCAAACAATTCTATCTTTGACCGTAAATTTTTCATATATCTTTTAAATATTTTGAATTATCAATTATTGGTACTTATAGTACTTTTAATGTAGTTTACAAATATATAAATTTCATTTTAAAAAATTTGAAGATTTCATGAGCAAATTCTCGGTCAAACTTAAATTGTTTGACTCTCGAAAAGCAAAATGTGTCACATAAATTGGGACAGAGGGAGTATATAAGCAAAAATGGACGGATCAGAGAGTACTTTTTCTAAAGGGAATATCAAGTCATCAACCCGAGTCAAGTAAAATGAAATGGAGACGATATATGTATATGGTGGACCATTCGAGATAGGGATTTTTGTGAATTGTGGTCATTCATGATTAATGTGAGGGTGAGGGTGAGGCAGCAGACAGAACCTCCAGAAAACATGTTATCAAAGAAACTCCATAAACTTGTGAGTTGTGAGTGTGACTTAACCTTTGTAGCTACACCTACCTAAAGGAAGTCATCAAAGAATCCACTAAATCTAGAAACCCCTTCTAAATTTATTAATTATGGTGCTATCTAGACAAAGTCAAGTGATTTTTCTTTGTTATACAACAAAATTATTTAAAATTTCACCTACTCAATTTTACTGTTCAAGTAATTTTTTAATTGTTAGTTGGGGGAATTTCGTGCCTATAGTCTCTCTTTAGCCATGTGGGGATCAGATTTGCCATTTTCCCCATTGAGGTATAAGATATGATTATCTCAAGATAAAATGTAGGATTATTTTATATTATATTTTGTTAAAAATATTTATTCCATAATTATATTATGGGAATAAAATAAATTATTTTATATACATAGTAAAATAACTTATCCCAAAATAATTAATCTCAAAATAATTTATTTCCTAACTAAACGACGTGTCTCCCTATACTTTTCTGTTTCTGACCTTGTCAGACGAGTGCTATGCATGTTACTTGTACCTAACTAGAGTTTTAGTAGGCTTATGCATGTTATGCCAAACCTTGCGTTTGACGCCGACAAATGGATCACAGTTCAGAATTTAAAATTTAATTTTTTTTATAATAATTTTAAATTAATATATGATAATCGTTGAATTTATAATTAAATATTTTATAAATATTGCTCAAACCTGTATAAACTACAAGTCTTAAGAATAAATCATATAAAGAATGAGCAAAAGTAACTGAAAAAAGCATCATTACTCATAGAGAGACCCTAAAAAAAAAAAAAACTAATCTAGGTCTACATCATTCTACCGACAAAGATAAATCATCCTTTTTTATTTCTTAGAAATAAAATAAAATTGTATCGTATTTTTTGTTTCATTCCCCCATTTTTCTCATCGTTACAAGCAAAAGCAAAATAAGTCGTGGAGTACTTATCATGCTCCAATTTTTAAATTTTTATTCAATATTCGATATTTACTTTAAAGTTTAATAATTCGATTTCTAAGGACATGTTTAGTGGGCAACGGCATGTAGATATATTAAGAAATTTATTAAATCAGTATAAATATACATCAAACTTGCACCACATAATAAACGTTAAAAAAAGAAAGCGCTTTCGGTCGAAATTCATTCTATTAACAAGCCTGAAACCTGAAATAATCTTTGTGATGGCCTAATATCTTTTGCTTCAAACGTGATAATGCTGACATATAAAAAGATAAAGCACCTTGTCTCAAATTACCACAAGACATGCAATAATTTGAGGGTCCTACGATTTGGATGAATATTAGTACTAAAAATTTGTCTCCATCATCAATGTTTTGATTAGAACTTGGAAAGCGACGATTAAATTAAGAAAAACTAAATTCATGTAGGCAACATTTTGCACTGTGTAACTTTATTAAAGTGGACACCTGAGAGTAAGAAATTTACCCACTTATGTGGCAATTTAAAATGATTATTTATTTGGATGGATGGCCGAATTAGTTGAGCAGATGATCTCCAAATGAGGATCAGTAAATCAAAAACTCTTTTTCGATCGAGCTTGTTACACAGGACTTGTCTGGTGTGATTATCTGCGCGCTATTACATAAAAGCAGGAAAAATTATGCTCACCCAAAAGATCACCATCATGAAAAAAAGTGAAGCGCTTTTGAGGATAAATTGTGTTTAGTGAAGGTGATTTTCTTGAGCATGAAGCTTAACTAATGGAAGACTTTTAATTTATAGGTTAATTAAACTTTAACATATACTACAAATATATATAATTGAAAAATAGTAATAGGAAAATGATGCTAAAGGGCAAAGACAATGAAACTTCATTGTGACCCCATTAGATAAAATCAATACTATAAAGTATCTGCCGAAAGCATAAAATAATTACACTAATAAAGTAGAAGCCTATATATGACACATTGAGTTTGCTTATAGAAGTTTCCAAAATCTCAAAGCAACTAAAGATTCAACCGTTGTCATACCAAAATCTTCTCTTTTTTTTACTACTATGTGGTAGGACAATCTTACATTAAAATAACAACTTTTGATTCTTTATTCATTAAAGTTTTTAGCAATAGTTAAAGATTCTACTCATGTGTTGATGACAGTACTCTCTTGTTATAGAAGCAAAGCACATCAATCTATTAATAATATCATCAATCTGCTGGATAAAGAAGGGGCATAATGCCTTGTGTAAAGTGTACATATTAGCTAGCTATGTTCTTTTGAAAAATGCCTCAAGATAGACAACTAATTAAGGATTTCTCTTTTCACATTAACCAAAAATATAAATAAAGGGAAATGCAAAAAATATTCTTAATTATAATTTCTATGGACTATATTGAGTATACTTATATGAAGAGATAATAATCGGGCCTTTTTTACAAGAAAAATGATTCAAGTTTGCTCTTGAAATTACAAAGTAATAGTCTAATAGCCAATATGTGAGATGTTCCTGGCTAAACTGCAGAAACTTCACCTCAAAGTTAAGGGAAAACTCTGTTTTTGCCCAAGTGTGGCTCATTCATCACATATGAAGATGTTCAATTTCTACCAGAAAATACTTTCAAGTAGAGACAACAGTAATTTACTGAAGCTGACATATTATATAAAATACTAGCTCCTGTTATATGCATATATGTGGATTCTTAATGATACAATGAACCTCAAAAGAAAAGAAATGAAACTAGAATGACAAAAACTTGATTACAAGTTTCGTCCTTTTCGCAATATCTTGAGCTTTTGTCCCATCTTGAAAGACAAAGACAAAGGGAACAAGAAAAGAAAGAAAAATGACTTGCAAGCTAAAGAATTACAATGTCACACAACTAAAGAGCTTTAATAGAAGAAAAATACAATCTATCTATTCACTAATTCATCTGTTTTATCTTCTTCTGTGTTCTGTGCTAATACAGATATCTCTTTGCTCTTCGTTCCTCTTTATCAGCACAGTATCTCTAAGAAAATTCTCCAGAGATTTTGAGTTTGGCATCCTCTGAAAATGGTTGCACGAAAGCACTCAAACATTTATTTTAGTGTACACGAGTCAATACAGGATGATTTTTTTTGAAGTTTCTGCTATTACGAGGGGACGATGGTCCCAATGTAGCCAAATCCAGCAATTGTGAAAGTGATGACTTGGAGGAAGATGTAAAGGAAGTACTGGCTTTTCCCATAGAGGACATCATAGCATCCACAAAAGAAAAGGAAAACTGCGAATCCCAATTCTTGTGGAAGAATCCTGTACAATTAGACCAACCGATAATGCATGGTTAACAAACTGATGCAATATTCTAATGGTTCAATGATATCAAGAACATGAAAATAAACCTTCATTCAAGAGAGTTTCTCACCTGTCTCCAAATAGAGATCCTCGGGGTTTCTTGGTTTGTTTTGTTTTTTCTTTGTTCTTGAGAGCATCACCTAATTTCTCCGTGACAACCCATTCGTTAGCTCTTTTTGCTTCTAGCAAACCGATAAACGTAGCCTTGGTTCGTTGGAAAGCCATCACGTTCTCGAAGAGAATCCAGTAAAAGAGTAGATGAATTGACCTGTCAAATTACATAATCAAATTAGAAAAATTCGGGAGGAAAAAATTCAGCTGAGAAGTAAACAAAAGAACTTGTTAGGCATATTTATTATATAGACCTTGGAGTTCCAACAGAATTCAATGTGGTGATAATGCAGGGGACGTAGATGGCACCCCATGTAGGGATTTCAACTTCAGGAACTAAAAGGCTCAACGGAAGAACAACGCAAAAGAAGAAAAATGTGACCATGTGAGCTATGATCTTTCGGACGAAGAAGAAGCTGTAGATCACGTAAAACTTCTTCCAAATGTTCACTCTCTGCAAACACGAAAATGAAACAATTCAGAATCTTTATTCAAACAAAATTAGGGCCCAACTCTGATACCATGTAAAAAATGAATATTGGACCTAACTCAACCTCAAAAGCTAACTCCTAAGCAGAGTATTGCCAAAGTCCATATAAGCAAACTAATTAAACTCATCCCACCCAATATGGGGCTCAACAGCATTTCTACATTGCATACCTTATTCCTAACAATCTCCATCACCATTTTCCTGAACAAATTTGCGGGACCACACGACCAACGATGCTGCTGAAAACGAAAGGCTTTGAATGTACTAGGTAGTTCACTTTTCACCTAGAGTTACAAAATTCAGTTAAGTAACAAGATAAATCTTCAAGTAAAATAAGGCAAAAACAGAGTTCTTCTATGAGGAATTTTATCAAACACCTGGAGATCACCAAGATAAAGAAACTTCCAGCCTTTAAGACTAGCTCTAACTGCAAGGTCCATATCCTCTACAGTTGTTCTGTCTTTCCATCCACCAGCTTCATTAATGGCTGCTATTCTCCACACCCCTCCTGTTCCTATAAAATTGTACGAGTTTCACCATCATACTTCTTTATAACAATCATGCTATGTTCTTTTTTATATTACTTTTAGCAATAAAAATATTTAACAAATAACGTTGTTATAAAAAAGTGTGACGTGCAATAGTAATAAATTTTTCACTTACCATTGAACCCAAAGAATGCATGAGTAGAAGAACCCACTTCTTGCTCCACAGTGAAATGGTAATCTAATGACATCTCTTGCATTCTCGTTAATAAGCACTCATTTGCATTCACTGTAATAAACAGAAGGATTAGCTCAGTTAATTACAAGTTACCACATAATTATTACACTTATTTTTTAACTCTAACAACATTCTAGTCACTTAGATGAAATGAATTAAAGTTTATATTCCATGTCATCAGACAGCCTGGAAATATCATTTTCAGTTTCGATTTTAATTTATGTTGTCTCATTAAATTTTACTAATGTACACATCATACAACATGTTGTCCGAATGGAAGAGGTATCGGCGAGAATTGTAGAGAGCATAATAGCACATGTAGACACTAAAAATGACGAATCTACCCTTCCATTGACCTCACAGTTGGCAAAATGACAAACCTGCCCCGGATATTTAGCAGTTCCCCGCCGGTAACTGCGGGGTCTATGACTCGGTCTCAACAAAGGGACAGGATAATAACGTCATTAGCAAATGTTGCTGACGCTACTGATACTTTAAAATAAACAAACCTCTGACAAAGTCTTCACAATTTATTTTTTTAATTCCCCAATATTAATTGTGTTTAGGAAATCTTAATTCGGACTAATCATTAAAGAATGAAACTAATCATAAACTATAGTACTAATTCTTTGTTGCATGCTATATATACGACCACACTTAACACTTTAAAGTTTGCATGTTTTTGTTCTTTTAAGGCGTCCTAAATCACTGGGTTTCATTATATTATTATGTCAAGGCTATCCAAAATATGTTATTTAACTATTTTATTTATCATTTTACTTATATATACAATACTCACTCCGTCTCATTTTATGTGAGGTAATTTGATTCAGCATGAAATTTAAGAAAGAAAGGAAGACTTTTAAAACTTGTTCTAAATGAATGATAGAAATTTGTGTAGCTGTAAATCATTTTATTAAGGGTAAAATAGATATTTTATACTTAATATAGAAATATGTCATTATTTTTTGAATCGATTAAAAAGAAAAGTAAATCACATAAATTAAGACAGAGAAAATATAATTTTCCAACAAAGGGTGTCCAAACCCATGACTCATGAGTTTAACAAAATTAATGAGAGTTAGAATTGAATTTTTTTTTTTAACCAATTCTTAATTATTGTTCCCACCACCGTGACTGATGGATTCTTCTTGGACCCACACAAAAATAATTAACCAATCTTCTTTAAATAATCCTAATGTCACTTCCAGAAAAGAAATTGAGAAAAAAAAATTCCCCAACGGGGCACGAATATGCGAAAGCATAAACGTACAGTAAAAGTAATTAGTAAGTAAACAGCAACAGTACGTGGAGTAAAGAGCACCGACACTTTGGTTTAAGAACATAATGTAATTTAATTAATTGAGTAAATGATTAGCTTAATGATGATTAAAATTTGAGCTTACCAAAACGCCAACGACCCTGAACGAGTGCAATTTCCGAGTTATGTACAAGAAAAGGGATAGCTCGCCGGAGAAAATCCGGTTCAGGCCGGAAATCAGCGTCGAAAATGACGACGTATTCGCAATCTTTAACATAATCACGTTTTAATCCTTCTTTAAGAGCTCCAGCTTTGTAACCTCCTCTGTTCTCTCTAATTTGGTACCTAATGTTAATCCCTTTGTTTGCCCACCTTAAGCATTCTTTCTCAACCAAATCCTTTAACATTAATAAATAAATCATTAATTATTTATTCATAAATAAGAAAGATAAAATAATAATAATAAAAAAGATAACAAAGGAAGGGAACCCATACTCATTTATTGAGTGTATACTACATGAAGAATTTGGAGGAAAAATGTTGTTGTGGTGGGTGAAAAATGAAATGTGTGTAGTAAAAGCTGGACATTGTTAATTAAATTATAATTAATAAAAATGACCGAATATTATGGAGCTTAGAATATATATGAAAAGAAAGAAACACAGAATTTTAATTAATAAAACTTTTGTTTGTTTGACTAATTCAATTTTTCGTCTCAAGCGCTTTCTGTCATAATTTATTCTAACTAAAAATAGAGGGATTATATCCATCTCATCACGACTCGACTTTGATAATATATATGCTTAATGAGATACCTTAATGAGAGGATCAGTAGAATCATCAAGAACTTGAATGACAAGTCTATCAGATGGCCATGAAAGATTACATGCAGCTCCAATGGAGATCTTGTAAACCTGTCTCGAAACACCATAACTCAAATATTAGAACACTCTGTTTCTACAACTCAAAAACATAAAACAGAGCAAGAGAAATTTAGACCTCTTTTTCATTGAACATAGGGATTTGAACAAGAACCATAGGAAAACCTTCATTCCCAATCTCCAAATCATCTCTCATTGGTTCCCAATTATACCTTTTATCTGGTTTTTTCATGAAGAGTTTAACAAGAACAATGACTATACCCATATAAAGCCTTTCAATGAAAAGCATGAGTTCCATAGCTAAACAAATGTACACAGCAACCCTTAATAATGGAACAATTAATGGAGCTTTAATCAATTCCCACATTAACCCAATTTGCCCAGCTATATCTGCTGCTGTCCCCTGAAATGTCTCTGGAAACAGAGCATTTGTAGAAACCTCTGTCATTTTTTACTTTCTTTAGTTCAAAACAGAAACAAAATAGATATCTGTTTCAGCCAAAAAGCAATACTCCTCTAATCTTTTTTTCTATGTTAAGATAGAAGAGGATTGCTTCATTATGTAGAAGGAGAGAGAATATGTATTTGTAATTTGCTGAGTGAGTAACTGAGAGTGGGAGAAGGGGACCTGTTTTATAGGCAAATTTTGAGCTTATTTTAGACTCTTCAACAGTACACTGACTTTTTTCAGTTTTTACCATCTCCTAGTCTTTCTCTTTTTTATTAACAAGTGGTTTGTGATCTTTTGTGTTAATTACTTTTTTCTGTCTCAATTTATCTATTATCTTTTAATCGGGCATAAAAATCTAAGAAATAAAGGACATCTTTATTATGTTTATCAAATTGTTCTTATGAAATCATTTTAGTTCTTACTTTTAGTTGATTTATCTTTGCAATAAAATGTTAAGTAGGATTCCATAAGGGTAAAATGAAGATTATGCCGTAAAATATTTATCAAATAAGAATATGTGATTTTTTAGACTAAAAAAGAGAGGATATCTCATAAATTGAGATAGATGGAGTAATAATTTAAAGTGTTCAGTAAAACTATTGATGAGAATGCTCCGCATAGATTGGGACGAGAATTCTGACCTCTTGTAAGGTTAAAAACATTCTTATTTCTTTGAGCTAGATTTTAGGATGTGAATCAGACCTAATTTGATGTGGTATCTGAGTCAAGTTCATTGTGTTTGATTGATGTGAGGCCCATGGATCGTTAGTCCTTGAATGTCATGCTCCCTATCGGATAAATAATATTTGGATTCGTGCAAGTAGGGGTGTTGATGAGAATGATCTACATCGGACCGGGACAAGAATCATGGGATCCTTAAATGACTTGAACAATCCTCTTTCCTTTAAATTAGTTTTGGTGTGAGTTAGACCCAAAACCTAATTTGATAAAAATTCATATATTCATCTTTTTTTTTCTCATCTGGTGTGCTTTGAACTCCCTACTAATTCAAATTTACCTTCATTAAAAAGGAAAGAGCTCTCCGATAAATAAAAAAATCAAGGCTCAAACTCGAAATCTCTTGGCAGATTTTATCTATCCTACCAAACTTTTCTTTACGTTCATGATCCATATGGAAGGATAAAAAGAAAAAGAAAAATGAGGCAGGGACTCTATCAACCATTCCAACTTCTGGTGCTAACCTATCTTTCTACCAAAACAAACTAAACCAATAACGAATAGGTCAACCTTTTTGCTTTTGGCCATCTGAAACACCTTATATAGGGTGAAATTGAACATTAATAGAAATAAGTACAATACTTATTTCATTAATGATTTTTTACACAATTATTATACTTAAAACATATTAAATATATCAATGTATTTGCTAGTAAATCATGGTAATGTGACATCTTCACCTTTTTTCTTGATCTTACATTAATAAGTGCATATTACTTGCTATTTATTCTAATTACTAATTGGAGCTATCATAGAATTATCTTCAATTACCTTATAAATAAGTTAATTATGTAAACATTTTTTGTGTCATCAGTGTGTGGAGAACTTAAATTCATGTGAAGAGTAGTTTGATTGGATCAAGATTCATGTGAAAAACAGATAGACAAGTGCATATGAAGTTTTCCACAACCTACTGTGCTGTCTCACCTTGTTTTTTTTTTTTAATGTTAAGCCGCCAAACTTTTCTTTATGTGAACTACATGCGTCTGCGTATTTAATTTCCCTTTTCTTTGGCTACTCCTTTTATATCGGTTGAGGGTGATGTGATTAGGTATATTTATTATTTTATGATTTTTTTAAAAATAAAATAAAAATAATTGGAATTTGTAAGTCTGACACTCGTAAAGCTTTTTGGAAAATTAGAAGGTCCTTTTATATTGTACTAACTAGTACTTATATAATTTGGAGAATTTCTTAGCTAAATTTTTGATAAAATATAAGTAATTCTAGTAGCGAAGACCATCCAAATATAATAAATCTTAAAATCAAATGAGTGACCGTAAAAGTAACAGATCATATAATTGAAAGTGGTCTTGAATTGTTAAAATTACCTTTTAATAATATTATTAAGTAGCTGAAGATTGATTGAAAAGACAGGCTCAACAATCATGTAAGCGCCAAAATTGGTACTAATATTGTCATCATAAATGTGGAAAGTTGATTGTCTCATATAAATGGTGTTTTTTTTTGTTTTGTTTATTGAATCATGAAAATTACTAATGCTTCTCCAACAAAGCAAAGGACGATGCTAGGTAAAATAATTAAGAAAAACTTTTAAGTAAGAAGGGAGAAAAGACAATAATACTATTTCTTTGAATTAAAACTGTCTCACCGGAAAATACTAGCTACTAGAAGGTATTATTGTCTATCTATTAACAATTAAGGGATTGGCAAAATTATACACAAATTAGCTTCTCCTAAACAATAGAGCTAGGCAGAAGTAATAATAGTGTTGCCTTTTTTATATTTTGTAATAATTATAAAGAAGTTGAAAATAATAGTAGAAATAGACACCAATAGTATTGCCTTTTTTTAAATATTTTATAATTAGTATATAAATATTGCTTTTTTATCTTTAGCAAGAAATCATCACAAGGAAGGCCGCACTAGTTTGGGCGTAATTTAAGCATGGAGCTTTGTGTATGTGTCTCCCTCATGCATGCGCCTTATATTACTTGAAACTTATCCCATTAAATCCTGGAGAAATCATTGAAACTAAAAAATATACAACACAAAAAAAAATAAAAAATGGAGAAAGTAAAAAGAGAATTGACCAATGCTTTTGGCCCTACTCAAAATTCAAAATATAAAAAACAATGGATGGAGTGAAGGAAATATAACCAAAGTAGTTCAAAGAGTTTTTGGATTCGAGCTTTTTAGAAAAATCTTGATAAGGATTAATATTCCATTCAAAAATCTTATGCTACATAAGAATGTGAATTATTCACAGTATGAACAAACACCAAATGAAAAATAAAAAAAATTTGACGGACGTCAAAGTGGAAGACCAACAACCATAAAACCGTCCACTAAATTCCAATCACGTTTATTCATTTCCACGTAACTAATCCCAACGGCGGCACAGAAAAGCAAGACCTTAGGAACTGAAATTATGCAACAATTGATGTGTACAATAAAGTCTTCTATATATAGAAAGAAGATACGCATGTTTTACTTTTTCTTTTCGAAATTGCTGAGTCAAAAGAAATAAAGGCCCAAATGTGTATGAACAACCGCAGGAATTGGCGCAATTTGCTCTAAAATTTTGAATACTCCACAGTACAATTTACTGTGCCCAAAAATAAGTCATCAAGTTTTGTGCACCAAATTACATTTGACCTATAATTATTGAAAACACTTTGCCGCGAACGTAATATAATGAGTATATATATATACACATAACTTTTTAAATTTTATACGTATATATATTTATTTATTTTTATTTTGGGAAAAAGGACAAATATACCCCGAACTATCGTAAATGAAATGCATTTACGAAAAAGGACATATATACATTTGACCTATATTTATTGAAAACACTTTGCCGCGAACTTAATATCATGAGTATATATATATACACATAACTTTTTTAATTTTATACATATATATATTTATTTATTTTTATTTTGGGAAAAAGGACAAATATACCCCGAACTATCGTAAATGAAATGCAGATACCCTCTGTCATACTTTTGGGACATTGGTGCCCCTGCTGTCCAAAAACTAGAGCATATATGTCCTTCACTCTAACGGAAGACTAAATAGGGACACGTGACGCAATCTTATCCGTCGGTCCAATATTTAATAAATGTCGGGTCGGTGGATAAAATTATGACACGTGTATGTCCGTTAGTATAAATGATATATATGCTCTAATTTTTGGATGGCAGGGTCATCAATGTCCCAAAAGTATGACGAATGATATATGTGTAATCGAAACATTATGAATGGGTCATTAGATAGTAATGGGAAAGAAAGAGAGGATCAAAATATTTACTTAAGCATCTCCATTAAGCTTAATTAATTAAGATAATTAGGAAATCAAGAAATGATGACAATTGACAAAGGAAAACGGAATATATACGAAAGGTTTGATAATATTTGGATTGATATTAACAATAGACAAGCTAGTGCCTAGTGATTATATTAAGGAACAAATCTCATTTAATGTTAGTACTTGTTAGTACTATAAGGTTATAAAATTGACTCAAGAGTCGATAATTGCTAGTATATTAATTATGTATAATGCTTATTTAGGGAGTAATAATTGTTAGAAATCTCATTTGTACAAGTAAAAGAAAAATATACTACTACCAGATACTAATACTATATGGCATTCCCAAGGCACCTAGATCATATATATTATTACCAACAACTTTTGTTAACAAACAGATTAAGAAAACTACATATATGTACACAATCTTATATCACTCCATGTCCAAAGAAGTAAAAAATATGTTTCAATTTTGATAAAGCAATTCTAGAGTACACTCCTCTTCCTCCAACAAAAAAAATTTCACGGCTCTTGCTACCTCAGGAGGTCGGTTTGTATAAAGAAAAATAAAAAATAAAAAGAGAAAAAAATGATGAGGTCGCTTAGCTTTTTTCGGCCTAAGGTTACTTATTTTTGGTGATTTTGATTGTTTTATTAGTAGTGAATTTTGTTGGACAATATTTTTTTTCTTACTAAACACCAGAAAATAAATTAAAAAATTATTTATTTATTATAACAAATACTAAAGTTACACGTCTTTTCATTATTTTGTTAAAAAGAAATTCTCAAGTTGCTAAGGTTACTACAAGTCAAATTGATTCTCCTTTCTTACAAGAAAATCCAAGCTCAAGAAGTTAGTAGCCTTCACCATATTTCACCATCTAATAATACTAAATAAACCCATGAGCTATTTCAATCTAGTGAAGCTTTTTTCTTCTTTATGTCAATAATTTAATTATTAGTATATTACTAGTTGTCTTTAAGTTTTATAAACAATATATAACCTATACACATTTTTTGATTGGATCAAATTCATAAATTCATTTTTTTTTCACTTATGGGTCCAAGTGTATGTCTAATCGCATGAAGAGCAAATGCTATCTTGTGACTTTTGAAAATTAGAAGTCCAATTAAATGTGAACATTTATAGATTGGAACATGAAACTAGAATTACAATTATAGCTATAATATATTAATGTTTTCTGAAATCCTAAATAAATTTGATGATAATGTCACTTAATTCTTTCTTTTTTTTTGCAAAGAAGGAACTAATCTTGGTATTTATGAAAGATTCCCTAAAAGAAGGTTCAATTTTTCAGAGGAATTTGCACAAAATTAATGGGGACATAATTCAAAAGGTTGCCTAAAGAGGCCATTAGAAGCAAATAATTAACTTTTCATTAGCCCTCTTGCTGGGCTTGGCTTACTTCCTACTTAGGCCTAATGGACATGATTAAGAGAATCAAATCACATTCTTGGGTTTGGACTTGGGCCATGCTTTTGCTAACCTTTTTAATCTTTGGTGTCAAATAGTGACAAAGTTAGAAATTTCATCAAGTGTATTCAGGATTAATATATACATATAAATAATTTTGGATTATATATCTTGTGCAACTTTTTGATGAAGGGCGTAAACATGTCATCTTGCACTGGCTACCTACGCCACTGATGTTCAAGTTGAAGCGCCCATAAATGTTAGTACACTATACAAAGTGTCATATATTTGTATTTTTTCAATGTATTAAACGTTTTATTAAATCATGTAAAATTATTATATATAAGTAATTTTATAAAGTGAACATCCAATTTGACTAACCATGGTCAACTAATAAGAAATTATAGGTAAATACCTATCATCTATTTATTGATTTTATATAAACACCTTATATGGATAATAGTTTGAAAAGAGAAGAAAAAAAATATAAAATATGAATAATTTTTTTTCCCAATCCTTTGAGCACTAATGCATAATCCATAAATCTTTCTGGCAAACATTTTTCTTTTATCTTTTTTCTTGTCTACAATAATTTTTCTTCATATCACGTTATTCTTTCATGTTCTTCAGATATATTTGGTATTTCTTTTAGTATTAGTATCATTTATATGATACAATTAAATAGTTTTATATGTCGTTATGAAATCTTTAATTGTAAATTTTATAGTGCTTTCATACTTTTTATAATGGTTTAGAGGGGTTCAAATTTAAAAAAAAAGAGATCTTATATTTATTTAATATTTTACTTTCATAAATTTGTAAAATACATTATAATTAATTATTAGTATAATGTTTCTTGTAATAATTCATAAGATATGAATAGACATATACAAATTATTGTATGTTATATAACATAACAAATGTTTATATTTAAGGTTTTTGATTATAGTTTTGAAAAACTTTTTCAATTGAATTAATTGTTATACAAACAAACAAACAAATTTTTTTTAGAAGTGGTAGAAGTATTTAAAATAGAATTAAGGCTTATTGAGTATGCCAACTAGAATATAATTTTTACTTGTATAATATTTTGTATTAGTATAAAATAGGTCTAAATCATCAATATTAGAGTGATTGTTACGATTCAAAAGACATTCAAAGTTAAAAAAAAATATTTTTTAAATTTAATTATTTGATATAGTTGAATTTGGAATGTCTAAGAAGACGACTCAAATAACTGAAGATGGTTTTACAAAGTCAGTGTTAAAACATGATTGATTCAAATTGAATCTTACTCAAAAGCAAATATACCCTTTTAAAATGGGAAAATTACGTGGAAAAACAAACATATACTAGTTAATTAGCAAACATAGTTATAGTTTGAATTAACTACAGCTCGCAGCTTAATTTTAGTTGTAATTATGTCTCATGTCCTCTTTTAAACATATACAAATTATACACATATATATACAATTATATGGCATATATAGAAATACAGTTAGTCTCCAGATATACAAATACATATGTATTCCAGTTACATATATACAATTATTTGACAAATATAAATATACAATTCGATAGATATACATTTACATTTCACATCTCTTCACTCTCTGCCCTCTCTCGCTCGTCTCTCTCCTCCCTCTAACATGTAGCTACGAATCGTAACTAGCAAACTATAGCTATGGAGCATAATTAAAATATTTTTGAGTGACTATATGCGAAAAATCCCCTTTTAAAATAGCTGAATGTTTGAGATAGTTAAAAATGAAAGTAGGAAAAAACTCTAACTTTATATACCGAATGATATAAATAACATTTATTATCATGCTAGAAAAAAAATTCAAACCGTTTAAAGTCAATAACCTGAATTTTTTTAAAGTTATTACCGAAATCTTCAAACCAATAACTAACTATTCACAAAATTAATACAAAAATAATAATTTAAATTATTGATTTCAATTCATTTTTGAACGGCTCTAAGGAAGACAAAAGAACCATTTAAATTAGTCCGAACTAGTTTAAAACATGGGATTGTCGATGAAAAAAAAAGAAGAATAAAAGAAGACAGTTAAAAAAATAGTACAATTTCAATTTTTTTTTAATTTCTCGGGATTCAAATAGCCTCACACACCGCCAAATTCGCCCGAGTCACGAGTTTGAAACTCAGAAAAACTGAGTTACCATGTATTTCTAAGCCCACTAAATATATAAATGGAAAACCCTATTCACTATAAGCTCCTTGTAGCAGAGTGTGATTTTTCCGTTTAGGGCAGAGAAGCCTCGTCACCGTTCACGTTACAACTCCTCTCATCACCGGAACCGTTTCAAATCTTCATCACTGGCGCTGCATCTTCTTTAACAAGGTATGTGTATGTGTGTGAATGTTCAATTTATATATCAGTTTAGTGCCTATGTATGTGTGGATGAACACATTACTTTTTCCTTCGTATATAACGGTAGCCGGAGACTTATATGTTTAAGTTGAGTCAAACCTTAATATCGACTTAAACATACAGATTGAATGCTTCATAATCTGCTGATTATTTTTTTTGGTTGTTTTGAGTTATTGCGATCTATGGACAAAACCCTAACATATTCGTTGTATATGTGAAATAGGTGCAATCCAAACCTGTATAAGTAACAAGGTGATCATTACTGTGGTGAATAACTGTTTTGTGTTGTGTTTTAAAAACAAAATAAATTGGTGTATGGTGTGATTTGGATAGATTGTGAATTTGATTGGTAGAATGGGGGCTGCCGTGGACAGATCAGTGAGGCGAGGCAGAAAAAGGCGTCAAAACTATGTTCAGAATGATCAGGTAGATCCAAATGGGAAGAAACGGGCTGTAGTGTTGAGGCCTAAGGCATTTTTGGGAACATATGTTAGGAAGGAGTTTAAGGGCTGTGGGATATATATGGGGAAGATCATATCTTATGATACTGGTTTGTATAAGATTGTTTATGAGGATGGAGATTTTGAAGATATGGATAGCAGTGAAATGAGGGTGGTTTCGTTTGAAGATGCTGAGTTGAATGGTCAATGGTTGAAAAGAAAGAAGAAGCTAGACAAATTAGTTGCTAGGATGGAGGCAACGAGTACTAAGTCTTTTGTTGAGAATCCGGCTGAGCCAGTTAATGGCGTAGTTGATAAGTTTGAGCCAAAAGATCGGGGCATAGGTTGTTCAGATAAACTTGAGGTCAACCACCAAGGACGTGATTCTGATTTGGTGAGTGATGTGTCTGAATATTATATGGAGCAGGATTTGAGTTCGGGGGTAGAAGTGCCTCTAATTCCTGCACCTCAACTGCCTCCTTCATCTGACAGTATTGGTATTCCAGAGGAGTATGTATCATACCTCTTGTCTGTCTATAGTTTTTTACGGTCGTTTAGTATCAGATTGTTTTTATATCCGTTTGGACTTGAAGATTTTGTCGGAGCACTCAACTGCTCTGCTCCAAACACATTGTTCGACTCTGTTCATGTTGCCCTTATGTGTGCTTTGAGGCGCCACCTCAACAAGCTGTCGTCTGATGATTCTGTGCTTGCATCAAAGTGCCTAAGGTAAGCATATCTAATTATTTCATGAAGGAATTTTTCATCATGTGGTTGATTGTTTAAATGGAATTTTTGATTGTTGAATACTTCTAATGAAATTCTGTTTTCATACTTATTTCCTTGAGTGCTGCCACCAGTCTTCCACAAAATAATATGAAACCAGAAGAATGTCTAGAGATCTGCTTGCAGAAAGAAACTAAAAACTAGATAGTTAGACAGGGTTATCAAATTGATAAGCCCAATTTACCTATTGCATTTATGACACTATACAGTTTCATTTCTACTTAGTCTGCTGTCTGCCTGCACTTGCACAGGGTTGTTCTGCCGCTGATACCTACCTAAAGACAATGGAATGCCATGATTTTCTGATAGCCCTTTGGCTAAAAGTCAATCTACTCTAGATTGTGAATGAATAATTTCCACAATTCCACTACAATCATGCAACTTTATTAGCAGAAGCCAATTGCCTTTTGGTAATGACATGATATTTCAACTGTCCTATGTTATCCTTATTGATTTACATTGCTCATATGTCTTTCTATGGATGAGCAAAAGTCGGGGAACTTCCCTTTGCATTGCATATTTATGCTTATTATTCTTACATTATTTCATATCAGGTGCATTTTTGAACACCGACCGATGAAAAGTCTGAATTAACTTATGCTGCTTGTTGATAGGGGCATTGATTGGGGTTTGCTTGATACAATGACTTGGCCAGTGTTTTTAGTTCATTATTTAACAGTAATGGGATACATAGAACAACCTGGTTGGAAAGGTTTTTATCCCCATACTTTGCAGAGGGAATATTACTTGTTATCTGCTGGAAGGAAGATCATGGTTTTGCAGATTTTGTGTGATGATGTTCTAGAATCTGAAGAAATAAGAACAGAAATCAACACGCGTGAAGAATCAAAGTTAGCTATTGAGTCAGATATACTTACAGATGTTGCTTGTGTCAGTGCACCAAGAATAGTGCATCCTAGATATGCTAAAACTTCTGCCTGTAAGGAACAAGAAGCAACCGAGCTCTGTAAAGAAAATCATGAAAGAAATCAGGGTTGTAGTACCGATAGTTTAGGACCCAAGGTTAGTAACCAAGATTATGTCTCTGGTGTAGTTCAAAACAGTAACAGTGATGAATGCTGTCTCTGCGCCATGGAGGGGACTTTGCTTTGCTGTGATGGGTGTCCATCGTCTTACCATGCAAGGTGCATTGGAGTTAGCAAGACACATATACCAGAAGGGGAATGGTATTGTCCTGAATGTACAATCAACAAAATTGAACCAAAAATTACGAGGGGAACAACTCTGAAAGGAGCAGAGCTTTTTGGTGTTGATTCGTATGGACAAATCTTCATGGGTACTTGCAGTCATTTGCTTGTGTATGTCTCTATAACTTCTTTTCGGATAAACTCTGTTCAGTTTCCTTATTTGGCTGTTGGCTGATCTTCTATTTGGAGATATAGAATGCACTTAATCCTTTGTAGTTTAGGCTGCAATCAGCTTTAGCCCTGTCTCTTTCTGAAACACATTCTGATCTTTGGTTGTAGGTTGAAGGCCTTGGCTGGCGCAGACTCTATTTTCAGATACTACAACGAGAAGGACATTCCCAGTGTCCTGCTAGCACTTAATGCAAATGCGCAGCACAGTACTTTATATCTGGAGATATGCAAAGGAATAATGCAATACTGGAAAATTCCTGGCAATGTCTTTTTCCCTGATGGTGAACTGTCTGAAATTGGTTCCGACAGACCAAATGGAACAAAATGCACTAGTTTCTCTACATTGTCACTTGGTTCATTGATCAAGGGAAGTGCTGAACAAGTTGGAGTGGAATATATTGCACCTGGTGGTTGCTTTTACATGGGGTCATCCTTTAGACCTCAACAATACATAAATAGTTATCTGCATGGAGATTTTGCTGCATCTGCTGCTGCAAATCTAGCTGAACTTTCTCCCGGAGAAAACCAAGGTACTGAGAGTCATGCTTCAGACAATAGGCAGAAACTTTCTGCCAATGCTTTACTTCAAGCAAAAGCTTTCTCATCAGCAACAACACGCTTTTTTTGGCCGAATACTGAAAAGAAGGTTGTGGAAGTACCAAGGGAAAGATGTAGTTGGTGTCTTAATTGTAAGGCTGCTGTGACTAGTAAGAAAGGATGCTTGTTAAATGCTGCAGCATCAAATGCCATTAAGGGGGCAGTGAAGATACTTGCTGATCTTCGTTCTGCAAGTGTTGGGGAGGGAAATCTATGTGGTATTGCTACATATATTATATTGATGGAGGAGGGCTTATGTGGTCTGACAGTTGGTCCTTTTCTAAGTACAGCTTTTAGAAAAAAATGGCATAAACAGGCAGAAGAAGCTACTAGTTGCACTGTGATAAAGTCTCTTCTGCTTCAAGTAAGTTATTGAGGAAATTTTATTTTGTTGATTTTGTTAGCACTTTGTGTAAGTGTCTGTCACAGCATGCTTTCTTCATCAATTTCAGTTTCTTGGTTGACTAGATGAAAACTACGTTTGTTTCGAGGAAGGATGTGAACACCAAAGAAGGAAAAGTTGGTTAGTTCTCTTAGGGGTCAGAACTTGATGTGACCACAAATAAGGAAAAGCTGATTTAGTTCTCTTAGGGGTCAGAACTTATAATTTCACATAATTTATTTTATTATAAATGGCAGAGCTGTATACCTATCTAGTTTTATTCCTTCTACTTCCAAACAACAAGGGTAATATTAGTTATCCCCTCTTCTCTTACCTCTTCTCCTCTTGCCTCTCTTTTTCACCTAATCCAAACATTATTCCTTTACTGGACTATAAACTAACCAGTATTAGACATTGTAGTGGTTTTTAAGATAAACAACATTAGCATTCATTGTAAACAATTTACATTTAATAATACAAGAAAATCTAATAAATTAATGTTATCGCTCAAGGAAGCAACTTGTTTAGTCTATGTTTTATTTTATTAAGACAAATGTTGTTGGTATTAAATAATGAGAGAATCACATGGGAACTAAATGGAGGAAAAGTTACCATCAGGCATCAGCACTGAACAACTTCTAAAAAAATCTGTTACTGGACGAAGTTCAGAGGTGCATCTACACTATTTGCACATGAAGCTTTTGCCCTCAACTTTGTGCTTGTTCATTGAGGAATATTTTTACTACCGCAAGTGCAGTAGTGACATGAGCCTTGTGCATTGATTACACTAGTGGCTCATCAAACTGAATTTCAATAATTGCAAAATCTAAATTTTCTTAAGTTGCACTCTTGATTTGATATTTTACGAATTTATGTGCTAAGAACTGAATACTTGTTATTTATAAACTGGTAGCTTTGCATATAAATAAGAAGCCTTATCCCAGTTTTAACCTTTTTCTATGAGTCCCAACTGTTGATTTTCCAAAGTGCTATTGGACCCTATTGTATATTATAGCTATAATTTACATATGACATTACCTATACAAAGCATGTTCTTCATGCTCAAGAACATAGTGTATGCACTGCAGTTTGAGGAGAATATCCGGTTTGTTGCTTTTTCTGGGGACTGGTTTAAGCTTGTTGATTGTGGGACATCTGAATCTTCCATCACTCATTCAACTACTGGTGTTGTGGAATCATCTCATAAGCATAAATCACGGAAGCGAGGTAGAAAACCATCGTCAATGGTTAAAGTAACGGCTGATGATTGCAAAAATAAACTGAAGGACTTCACTTGGTGGAGAGGAGGCATACTCTCGAAGTTTCTCTTCCAGAAAGCAACTCTACCTCGATCAATGTTGAAGAAAGCAGCGCGTCATGGTACCTTGTGTACCCAATGAACTTATTTTTGTCCTTAATAGAAGATTTAATTTTTTTTTGTTTTCATAAATTCAGTGAAATACAAATTTTGGAGTGGGGAAGAATCCACTAACAACTTTTACTCGAGCAGGTGGTTTGAGAAATATACCTGGTATTTATGATGCTGAAGGGTCCAAGACTGCCAAAATAAGCAGGCAGCTTGCTTGGCGAGCTGCAGTTGATGTGTGTAAGACAATATCACAACTTGCACTTCAGGTGATTTATGACATTGCAATAGATGATTTAATTCCTTTCTTTCTGCAGAAAAGTCTGAGTCAGGCTATGTATTCTGATAATGTTTGGTCATGTAACAGGTCAGGTACCTAGATATGCATGTGCGATGGAGTGATCTTGTTAGTCCTGAACAGAGCCTCCTGGATGGAAAAGGTCCCGAGTCAGAAGCATCTTCCTTTAGAAATGCTTCCATATGCCATAAAAGAATAGTTGAAAATGAGGTTAGATATAGTGTTGCTTTTGGAAATCAGAAACATCTCCCATCTCGTGTCAAGAAGAGTATAATAGAAGTAGAGCAAAATCAGGAGGAGGGAAAGGAAAAATATTGGTTTTCTGAGTCGCGGATTCCTTTGTATTTAATAAAAAATTATGAAGAAAACTTGGAAAAAGATCTCCCCTCAGCCAACAAGTTTGCTGATGCACTTCCCAAGTTGCAGAAAAGGTGCTTGGTGGCTTCTTGTAAAGATATATACTCTTATCTTGCACAGAAGAGAGATGGCAATGCTAAATATTGTTGTGCTTCATGTGAAGTGGATGTGTTACTTAGGTATCCATTTAATGTTTATTTCAAATTTCCTTTCAGCTCTTTTACACAATCCTTTATTGATGTGATCCCTCTTTTCCAGAAATGTAGTCAAGTGCAATACATGCCAAGGTACCAATTGATTAGCTACTTAATGTACTATTATTTTTGGCTTGCACGTCAGTCAGTGTATCAGCAATTGATCTATTAAACTTCTGAGAATTTTTCTTGTAGGTCTATGTCACAAGCAATGTATCATTAGTTCAACAGTTGTTGCTAATGAGGAGACCGAGTTTATGACCTCCTGCAAACAGTGTTATCAGAATAGAGCTTTAACACAAGCTGAAAGTAGTCATGAATCTCCTACTAGTCCTTTACTGATGCAAGGAAAAGACATTCTGATTCCCGTGTCAGCCAGAAAAGGAGGAAAAGTTGGCAGTTCTAGTTATCCATCTGCATCCACTGCGACTCTAAAGCATTCTTCTAAGGTGAAGCATGCTAGTTTAAATTTGGCGACACGATGGAAGCACCACTGGGGCATTATTTGGAGAAAGAACAATGAGGATACTGGTGATTTTAGATCTATACACATTCTTCTGAGAGGAAATCCAGATTGTGATTCTGTAAGACCTAGTTGCCACCTTTGCTTTAAGCCATATGATCCTTATCTAATGTACATCCGTTGTGAAACATGCACATGTAAGTTTTTTCTATGCAGGAATCTTGTATTTTTTGTCTTGAGTTTGTTGGTTACCTTTCTTTGGGTTGACAATTAATCTTGTGAGTCACAGATTGGTACCATGCTGAAGCTGTTGAACTTGAGGAGTCAAAGATTTTTGAAGTGGTGGGGTTCAAATGTTGCAAGTGTCGTAGGATTAAAATGCCCATCTGCCCTTACTTAGATCCAGACAGAAAAAGACAATTAGTGGAAAAGAGGATGTGCGCAAGGGCTTCAAAGATGGATAGACAAGGAATTGATTCTGGGTTCATTTCAGAGCTACAGAAAGATGAGAATATGGCCACTCCAGCTTTAGAGGATAATAAGCCTCTTGTTTCTGCTGTTGAAGAACTCACTGAGCACTTTCCAGTGGGTGATTGTGAACGGAATGTGGAAACTATATCTGTGCCAGGTCAAAGAGAACAGCCAGTCAGAAGTCATATAGAGAATGAGACTGATTTGAAATCTTCTGAGTTATCCATTCCTCTTGGAGGAGGAAACATAGTGTTTCCTAAAGATGAAATGCCAACTCATGTTGAACCGGGTGCTAAGCAGCCAGAAAGAAGACATGTAAGACTTGAGAAGGATTCAGATACCCTTTGTGCAAGCGATCCCTTGAATGTTCTGAGGAATACTTCAAGGGAGAGTTCTGAGGAATATGGTCATGAATGCAAGTATATGGAGTTTGAGCCTCAGACCTGTTTCTCTTTCAATGAATTACTTGCATCGGATGATCTTGGCCCATTGGATGGAGTTGACTCGTCTGCCACTTTAAACAAGGATGTTGAAACATCATCAAGGTTTCTACCCAATAAGAATGCTGATACGTCTTATGTCAAGCACGAACCTGCAGTTAGTACAATACCTACTGCTGCTTTTGCAGTTCCATGTAAGATATGTTCACGTAAAGAACCATGCCCTGATCTTTGTTGTGAAACATGTGAAGTATGGATCCACCGTCATTGTTCACCTTGGAATGATGAGGAGTCTGGAGAAGATGATTGGAAGTGCGGCAACTGTAGGGAATGGAGATGATTGATGCTTAATCACTATGTAAGGGGGTGCATCTTGGGCATACACAATGGCTGATTGAAGGGGCTTACCATTGCTATTTCTCATCACAATTGGAGAATGAAACAAAATGAGAAAGCCACTCGTGATGTCTGCCAAGTAAATTAGTCCGCTGCAACTTATAATCAAGTTCCATCATTTGGTATCAGTGATTTTGTCATAAAAAAGGTATAATTACCCCATGATACAGGAGTAATTGGATTGATTCAGAAAGACTTCACCATGCACAGATTCTTCGAGAAAAGATTAGTAGGAGGTTGTGGTAATTCGCTCCAGCCTTAACGGATAAGAAACTTTTCTCATTGGTGCTTATCTGATATTTTTTACTGTAAAAAGAGGCCTTCAGTTACCAATTCTTTTCGTTATCATTGAAAGATCAAAACGTTTAAATAGAAAGAGGACTTTTATGATGGATAGGATATATTTACCAGTTTCATATAATGGTTATTGTCCTGCAATTTCATCCACTAGCCTTAATAGCTTTCACAGCTCAAGACGAGTAATAACGAAATGAAAAATAATCCTATGCTGCTGAATTAACAAGCAGTGCGACAGGATAAGCTTCAATTTAGATTATTCAGTGTTTATCATGTAAAACGCTTTTAACACATCTTCAAGACAACAGGGGGCAAGAAATTCAATCAACGCTCTTTCTTTTTCCTAAGTATAATTGTAGGAAAACTAAAATACATAGGGGAAAACCAATGCCTGACTGAAGGCAAATATAAAATTTAAAGGAGAAGAAAGAAAAGAATTAATAGACCCTCATATCTAAAGACTACAGACCTCACAAAAGCACAAGATATATGTGCAAAAGAATCTCAAAACTCCGATTTAACGTCCCAGAAATCCAATGATATGCTATGCCGATCAGAAGTCTCACCCTCTCTTCCGCCAGCCCTGGCATCCCATTTCTCAGTGTCCATCTTGCCTTTGGGACGTATGGGTGTGCAATATAAACAAATTTTACAGCCGTCGTTTGTGGACAAAGTCCACCACAAATTGAAAACCACTTAAAGCAAACCGGCAAGCAGTGCCCCAGGGTCTGATACTGGTGGAGGTGGAGAGGTTGGCTGAGGAACTGGTGATGCAGCAGCCGTGGGAGCTGTAGGGATAATAATCAATTGTTCCTTAATGAACTCCTTCAACCTACATAGTAAGAAGAAAGTTTGAAAGTTAATAAGTTGGTTATGAACACCAAAAAGTCACATTACAAATGCACATTCTGGTCGTACTCGAGTGTCAGAGTAGGATCTCCAGAAGCAACTGTCATACGCAGTTGAGTTCTATCAGCTGGATCTGTTTCTATTCTTACCTGTATACAACCATAGAAGTTAGTTAATAATAACCATATGATACATTATACCACTGACATCCTATGTAAGGTACAACAATTACCACCTCCAACAGAAGGAAATGACAACTTTTGACTACAGGCTAATGTAAAAGTTTGTGAACAGTTCGAACTAGTCACAATTACCATATCATACAAAATACAAGTCATACAATCTCTAATTGAATCACTTTCAAATTAAGGACATTTCACAGAACATTAATGCCCAAAAACCACAACCCTTAGCTTACCAAACACAACATGGCTCGTGTACTGTCGGAGTAGAAAGTTGTGCTAGCAACCAAATTATTTGCATTTGGATCCTGAATAAGAAATCAGAAGGGCAATTTAACAAATAAATTCACATGGACTGAGCCAAACTAGAGGAATGATAAAAGATCAAAAACTTACAAGCCCTGGACAAACCATCAGGCGTAAACTGTTGAGCAGGTTTGTCATTTCCAGAAGTGACATTGGTCTTACACCTCTAACCTGGTCATATTAGCCAAATAAAGGGATGGTGATTGGGATTACAATATAAACTACATACACAAAGAAAGAGAGAAGTTCAGGATTTTACTAGTAACGTTCTTATTCTTGTACATACAGATTACAGAAAGATATGTATATTCTACAAGTCAAGCAAGAACTAAAAAAAGACATACCACTTCTTGGAGCTTCAGTGGCGGCCCAGATAGTGATCTCCACTGCGGGAAAAACTCTTCCGCAGATACTGTAATAGGCTGAAGAAACTTATTCAAGATGGCAGGGAGTCGAAGTTTAACATTGACCTGTAAATGCAAAACTACGTCAATACACATAAAACTATAAGAACTGTGGATTGATGATCAGAAAATAAATGTCTCATACCAACTGCGCCCCAAAATTATATGAGAAGTCAAGAACCGCCACATCCCTACTTGGACGGAGGTTGACTACTTCAAGAGGACATTGAACCTGCAGGAGTTCATTTCACTAGGTAATCAAAAGGTGAAAATTGACTTACAAGAACAAAGTGCAGGAAGTCCAATCCTAATAGAAGCACAACAATAATCTAACCTGTGCACGAGGAGGAATTGTCTCGGGTACTAATGACAGTTCTATTCTCAGATGAGATGGGGGCAATATCAGAGCCTGAACCGAAACAAGCGGAGCCGTATTCTTGTTTCCCAAGAAGAGGACCAGTCGTCCATGATGTGCTCGCCACTCTGCTTTTGTGCCAATCTGGAATTGCATAAACAAACTAAGCTAAGAGCTGAAACGTCCATCAGTGATAGTACCAAAAAAATGACAGAGCAAGTACCTGAATATAAGGATCCTCATACAGTATACCACTGTCTTTGAGGACCAAGGCTTGAAACCTTTCTGCAATATTTCCTATTGGCTACAACCATGAATCATAAAACAAGATGCTCAGAAGCATGAACTTAGAGGTGACAAGGGAAACTGAAGCAAAATTATAAATGTGGCAAACAAGCTCTCTGAATTTGGAATGTGGATCATGTCAGTCTTAAACTAAAATCAGTTAAAAGAACTTCCACTGGCCAGAGCCATATATTTGTGGTCATGGTAAGAATGCCCCTATTACCAGCCAAATACTATTTGGATCTTATTTTGAATTTAGTTAAATTACCATGGGAACCACAAACAGAAGGAGAGGGCAGCATCTTTCTTTCACATAATTAGAAGTCATCACATGAAAGCCAGAAGGTAAAGCAAAATTACCAAAGTTGGATGGAAGCAGTACCTGGACTGTTGCAGTCTGTTCTTCAATAGGTGCAAGTGCTAGCGCATCTTCTGCATTTGCAGCAATGCCGACACCGGAACTCAAGTTATGGGCAGGTTGAGGACCTTCAATAGCCAATGGACCTAAAAGATCTCCCAGGACATCAGGTGAAGGTACTGAAGGAGGTTGAGGATCCACAACAGTCAAAGTTCCATCTGGCTCAGTCTCCCCTTGATCTGCTAAGTTACGATCCTGACCATGTAGTAAATGTTAATTACGGTCTTATACTCACCGTTAAACAATTAAATCCACACTTCAGCATAATGGTGCAAGAAACATCTTACCGTGTTGGCCATGCTTGGAACCTTCACTAAACCAAGGTGACTGACTGGCGGAGTACCATTAGCAGAGGGTTGATCTGTTACTGCTAGAGCATTAGAGGTCTGCTGCTGTGTACGCAGCCTGATTGCGCTTTGTTCAGCAGTATCGGCCTCAGTATCTTCAGCCTTTTTAATTAATGAGGACTACATCCAAAGAGAATTTGTGGCTAAAATCAATTATAACTAAAAAAGGAAAAGAATAAAAACGAAATATTGTACTCTTGTGAGGGAATAATGTAGCTGAAGGCCATCTAGGAATGGCAATAGGCCGGGTTGGGGTGGGTTAGGGCAGGGCAAGCCTCGACAAAGATTTAAACCCGCCCTACCCCGCTCCATTTCAAATTTTTTCAATGTTGTAATCTGCCCCGCTACGCCCCGCCCCGTCCTGCCCATTTAAGTTTTAATTTGCACTTTTTATATGTTTTATTAATCATATCATATATCACATATAAAAGAGAACTTTAGGCCCGCCTATGTGGCGCCACCACAAACCAGGATTCCCTTTTAATTTATTTATTTTCAAAACTAGTCTTCCCTTTTCATGAAAAGTTGTGATTTTTATGAAAAGTTGTGACTTTTATGAAGAGTTGCGACTTTTATGAAAAGTTGTGACTTTTTATGAAATGTTGTGACCTTTCCGAAGGGTTGTAACTTTTCCAAATAGTTGTGATCCTTCCGATAAGGCACAATAAACATTTATTCACACTACCCTTTGTTGTCTAAAAATAGAGGGATTTCCTCTCATTTTAAAACAAATTGTGCATTCAGTGGGTTGATTTTTTCCTTTCTGTTTCATTCTATTGTTACAGATCCTGTTTTAAACTTTGTTTTTTATGTTTCTGCAAAGTTATTGTTATAAGTATTTGTCAGTACAGATTAGATAACACACGCTAATTGAGTATTCATGCAAGTTTTCTCTACTGAAATTGTTGAATGTACAATAAAAAAAATTCCTTAAAGATCTATACTAACATCTCTTGAAGACAAAATTCAAATTTGGTATGCCATTTTAAGGACATAATGACTTTAAAAATGTTATCGCACCTTGATGTGCGAAGTGAACCAGGAAAAGAAGACAATAATTAATAAACTTTTGACATGGATTCAAGGATAAATTATAAAATCAAATTAAAGATGATTGATTGAACGATAAATGATAAGATGTTATAATTAGCATTTTCCTTTACATTATTAATATTTGTTACTACGTAATCTTGTATGTAAGATAATATTGTGTTTTAGTTTTAATGACTGATAGATTTATGTATTATTTTATAAATTTTGTGATATTAAATTCCCGTGCGATGCGCGGGTAATTTTACTAGTTCTTTATACTTGTTCTTAATGGCAAAGGAGAACTATCATTACAAAAAAATAATCAAAGAAAAATCTACCATTAAAATATTCTACTATTTAAATTGTCCAAAACAAACTTTCCTCCACCTACACAAATTCAATATACTTTGTTGTTAGCATTTATTCTGCGGAAAATAGAAGCAAAAACTTTAAGAAAGTACGTGACTTATTCATTTTAACAATAAGTCATTGTAAATCATTATTGTATATCTACATCTTAATTATTTTTAAAGTCCAAGTATATTCAATAAAATATAAAAATGAAAGAGGATAACAAAAAATAAATGTCACCAATTATTTATAATGTTAATCTGCATTATTCTATTTTGCTTTTGGGATCAGCCAAAGCTCAGCTGAAATAATAGGCCTTTTGGCCCCCAACAAAACCCATCCCTGCCCTGCCCTTTTAAAGTTTTAAAAATATTAACTTTGACCCGCCCTGCCCCGCCCCATTTAAGTAGTGCCCTATCTTGCCCCGTTAAATCCTTGCCCTGCCCCGCCATATCTTTGCCATCCCTAAGGCCATCCCTCAAACCAAAAAGGTCAATTATGCAAACACAATGTAGATAAAAATTAATCAAAAGTAAAGTTGGTTTCATACCTGTCGCTCAGGGAACTTAGGCATTTCAGCTAAGACATCCATTAAAGCTGCCCCTTTCTTACTCAACTCTAAGTATTCCACAGCTCGTTGCTGTATTTCAGCATCGATGCAACTCTCATATCTAGGATATTTGTGCAATTTTATCCATTAGCTGAATATATTTGGATATATTGGCACACTGAATAACATACAGGATGCACAAATTACATCACTCCTAAAACTTACTTTCTAAATATTGCCAATATCTGATTCTGTAGCTCCGGATCTGGTGGTTGTGTGTGCATCAAAATTTTTGCATATGTCGAAAGAAGAATAGGAATTGTTGAAGTCCTGAACAATATCACTGGTGTAAGATAACAGAAAAATGATGGCAAACTGAGATCAAATGTTAAAATCCCCTTACGAAACAGTAGGAAGCTTCTCATGAATGAGGCTGAAGATTTCCTTCGGACTACATCCTGGCCTTCTGGCAAGAAGATGGCTGTATTCTCCAAGGATATATGAACTTACCTGTTCCATCATACAACACCCAAATTAAATATTCCATTAGCTTCGCAATAATGTTTTGTTTCCATCATTGGCATGAGGTAGGACCCGCACACATCAAGATTTAGAGTAGAAACATGTGGAAAAGAAACTGAACACTAGGCAAAACTCTATGACACATTTTTTTGTTTGTTAAAACTACATGACAGGGTTAGATATTGTAGCCAACAATGAACTACAAGGCAACCCATGTTAGTTAGAGGAGGCCATGCAAACCTTTTTTTTAGGTGTTATATGCTTGAGCTGCAATCTTGAACAAGAAAAGGCCCATGCAGTGTTATTAAAAACCATCGCCTTTTCGTTTAAGACAAGTGTGCAAAGTGAGGTTATAGCTTCATGGATTAAGTCATGTGCTTCATAGAAGTGTGCACTTCAAACAATGGCACGCAAAGTGAACCCTACTACGGTTCTATGAACTCTCAACTTTAATGAGTTAGATTAATACCGGCATTATTGTACATTGAATATAAATTAATTATTTTAATTGCAACTTGATAATTATATCATTATAGTACTAAATTTATATATGTTTGGTTCTTTTAGATGTTGTAACAAAAAAGAATTGTGTATCACATATCGCTTTTCACTTCAAGCCCTTTGACCTGGTCACCATTTGCACTTTTCCCTATTAAAAGCATTGGGCGCATTTAAAAGAGAGACATGCAAAACCGTAGCTAAAATTGATAAGGACATGACTTAACTTTTGAATCTTCAAGAGAAAACTATTCCTGGAATAGGGTATGCACTAGACCAAGGTGCAGATCATAGAGAAGAAGTTGTTTCCAGTGGTGTATTGACATCTTACGGACATCTCAAGTCAATCTCTCTCTAAATTTTGTGGGAAGGGACACGTTCAGCTACTCTTCCATCTGGGAATCAAATATCTAAGACTTGGTTTTCACAACTAAGCATGTGCCTTCAGGTGATCGGAGCAACCTCTAGTATTTTATATGTCAATTGCCAATATTCAGATGTTCCGAGCGCTCATGAGTTCAAATAGGTAAAATAAAATGCAATCAAGCCTATGCAAACACAAACCCCTACATTAGATTAACCCCTTCAAACAGTTTACTCCAGTAGTTAGATTTCAACAATTTGAATTCCTGTCATAGTAGACACTGCACTGCAGTCTTAGTATCATGTGCTCTTACAGCTCATACAAGTGTTCAGCGTATCAAATTACGGGGTTAGCCATTCCTATTTGCAGCTAGCAATGTATTGCATCACAATTACGCAGCCAAAATATCACAATTATGCAACAACATCCACAGGGTTTATAATTTATTATTTTGAGAAAGTAACATTTGTTGTATAATATTAACTGCAGCATATAATGTTTAGCTGTCCATAATTACAGAAGAAGAGTATAGAAAGATGTTCTAATCTATTAACAACTTACAGAGAACATCAACAAAAGATACCGACTTCCATATATTCATGTTTACACCAAAAATAGTTAAGGACTAAGCAATATCCTCAGCTTCTGGATGGTTTATAATTATTCATTAACATTAACAGGGTAAAGTGTTATTGCAAAAGAACGCACCTTGACCATTGTTTCATGAATGGCAGGCTTATCAAGATATTCTCTGGATTTCAAAGCTGCATAAGGCTGAGGAAAGAAGTTTGAAAATAAGACACAGAGAAGACTGACCTCCACCTATATAGAAGCTAAGACCACACTGCACCAATGGAAGGACAACTATAGTTACCTGAAGATCTTCATTGTTTGTAACAAACTGCACAACACGGAACCAAATGTCATCACTGACAAAATCGCCGGCCTTGTCAATTAATTGAAGGATGACATCGACATACCTGCATGTGAAACAGGAATACACTCTTAGATGTCATCACATCATATACCAACAAGGAAACACAGTTCGCAGAAACATCTAGATCTGAGTACTCAACAAAAACACGAGATCTTTGGATGAAACAATCTCTCAAGCGTGACTTCATATAGTACATGAAAACAACGTGCATTTTCTGTTCCATATCAATTTCATACCATGACAGATCAGGAGCAAACTTCTCTGCAAGAATTGCTATTTTAAGTGACAGTTCTTCCCGCATCACGAACTCCGCTGTACTGAGATACTGGAAAGACATAAAGTTAGTTGCATATTTTCTCTTAACCTTCTTCAACATTTTCATTCCATAGAGGAGATATCCAAATACATTGAAAAGAAAAATACAGAAAAATTGAATATAACTCACAGTCAGGTGGTTATATACCTGTAATAATTCTTCTACTATGTCCTTTGCATTAGAAACATCACACATGCCATAAAGTAAATCAAGGGCACGTCTCCTAATGCTGTATATAGAGTAGTTAACATCAGTAAAGGAAGCAATTAAAACTCTGAGTTGGAGAACATGTGCTAAACTGAGTCGTAAAGTAACAGGGGACAGGCTTTACAAGGAATCTCTTTCCCTGATTTTATCAAAAAAGGGAAAAGTAATTTGAACAAAGAACACTGCAGATAATCAAATAAGATTCCAAATGTATTATCAGACAAATGATAAGCAGCGATAGCCAACGCGATTTCTTTAAGAAGTTACCAATTTCCAAAAGAGTTCTACTTTTGCTTACACGCAGATGTCATAATATAAAAATCTTAAAAATAGAATACTTCCAACTTAATACCCATACTCCACCTGATATCAGGGTCCTTCAGTGAGGTAATAATTTGAGCTTGATGTCGTTTTATAATGTCCTGTACATCTGTAACCATCAACATCCGAGTCATATTCTCCTGCATTTTGGCAATAATAACATAAGGGGATCGTCTAGGCTGGCATGCTGTTAACTGGATTTATTTGCAAGTTAGTTTGTGAGAAATATGGCATATATAGGACCAACGTATTACAAAGTGCCACTGATGAACTATAAAACCTCTTACACAGGCAAAGAAAATAATAGAAGAAATAACAAGAATAAACATGCTGCTACCACTTACCAAGCCAAGATAACGAATATTAGGTTCGCGGACAGCAATGAATTTCCCAAGCAATGCAACACACTGAGACATCATTTCCTTTTCGGCATCAAGATGCATGACCTGCAGTAAAGCGCTTAGAATTCAACCCTCAAATGTTCCAAGAAAGCAGAGGAAACAAGAGAATTTAACCAGCAGTCAAGTTTTTGAAAATCTGAACAGTGCCATATAGCATGTCTTAGCACGTAATGTGCACAAAGGGTTAAGAGTGCAATTTTTTTTTGATGAACAAGCAGCAATTTGATAAAAGGAGCAGCTCTCAAAGTGGAAAGAAGAGAAGCACAAGATCAGTTTTGAGTTTTGACTTAGAGATAACCATGCATTATATAAGAAGAGAACTGTTCTCCATAAAGAACTAATTTACTAAAATGTCATTTGTCATAGCCAATAGCACTGAAATTCACAAAAAGCACGGAACTGTACCTCAAGAATGTGCAAGGATAAGGACGTGATAATTAGAAACTTACAAGAGCAAGGGCTTCAAATAGGACTGCATGTGACGCATTATTTTTGTTCACATTTTTCACCACATCAGTTCCCATCAATATCCGTTGTAAAACCTAATTGATTAAAATGAAAATGAAATGAGTTCTCGGACATCACTCCAGATTATTTTTTTCCTGGCATGAACAAAAATATGATATTTTGCAGTAAAAAAACTTCTTATAGAGATGATTTACCTCAAACAATGATCTTCTAGTGCTTGGATCTTCAATAGTCGGGAAATATTGAAGAGACCTCATAGTCTTCACCTGAGATCAAAATTTAAGATGATATGTCAGCAGAGATCATGATCCTGTTCTTAAATTACTGGCATCGGTGCATCAAATTTGTGATTTACAGTACCAGCCCATCCATTCACGCAATTTTCAATTTAACTATCATCCAATTGGGAAGCATAAGTGTATTTCAAGGTTCATGGGATCAATATGCAGTTTTTATCCACAGTAAATACTGGCTTCGGTATATTCAACAGTAACGAGTAAACAAACCTGAAGCCAGGGAGACGGTATCCCATAGTAAGTGTATTCTTGTGGAATATCTTGGTTCCTGGCAAGCCTTTCCAACACTTTAACACATTTTGGAAGACAACTCCAATATGCTTCATGGTTACTAGCCACTAATGCAACTAGAAGGCTCATGGAAGATGTCAAGACACCAAAATCCCGTTCATCTAGTAGTTGCGCCATCCTATCTGACCTGGAATATCACAAAAACTCCAACTGTTGAAGGACAAGTTAAGTCATCCCATAAACCATTCAATTACAAAATTACACGTACCAGCCATCAACATTCACAACATCGGGATTTTTCCTAAAAAGACGCAGCAGACATAGGGCAGCCTTCTTCCTCACAAGTGGCCTACAACTACTTGATATCTTGCAGCAAAAAAGGAAGGACAAAGAAGAGAGTCAACATCACTTTCAAACTCTGAAGTACCAGCTCAATGCTGCAAGTATCACTTACGAGTAACTTCTGAACATCAGGTGCCAAAGATTCAGCAAATTCCCTTCCCCCAATATTTCCAACCTGCGCATATACATGAAAATTTATAATTTGTAATATATGATAAAAGAACCTCAAAGCTTCAATTCACTTAGCAATCAAAAAAATCCTTCTAGGAAAAGTAAATAACTGCATAAGATTTGCATATATGCAACTAAAGAACCACAAAACATTTGCAAGTCGTACCAAAGTCAATGCTAGACACTGGAAAGTTTCGTTGCGACCTATTATGTCATTGCGTACTGTATTAATTGCTAATCTCAAAAAATCATGGTTCTCATTGAGCAAACATGATGTCACTATGTACCCAACCTGCAAACCATCAAAAAGAAAAAATCAGTTGAACCTTTAGGTCCTTGCTTCAAATATTTACACAAAACAGAAGCTGCAGCTTAGGGAAGACTAGAACATGCACCTCCTCAGTCTTATAACCAACTATTTCAATCAAAACAAAATCATGATTTCAATAGTTTTTAGAGAAAGTACAGCTGAATACATATCTCAACTTCTACAAAGAAATAGGATTACCTCATATTACCACAACATTCAAAGGTGATTAGTTATCCATGTGATTGGATGAAAGAAGAATGAGGAGATACCTGCTTCTCGGGATACTTTGGAGCAGATATCAGAGATACAGCTTCCATGTGACCAAAATCCACATCATAACCAAGCATATAAATGTAAAGCATTTTCCAGACATATTTCTTCTTCTCATAAGGTGTCAACCCCTGTTGGAAAAAAAAAGTACAGAACTCCATCAATAGGATTGAAGCCAATTAAATTTTGCAGACAAAACAGCTCTGACCACACCAAATAACAAATTAAGAAACACGGAAATTAAATGAGAAAACAGAGTAAAGTATAACTAGAATGGAACAGATAAACAGCTCTAGCCACATTAACTAAACAAATTAAGAAACACAGAAATTAAATAAGCAAACAGAGCAAAGAATAACTGACGAAGCATCTGTCCCCAGGTATTTAAGTGAGAAAGAAAGAAGCTATATGGAAAAACATTGTGATCTGTTGTCTGAATATTCAGAAAGAAAAGATGCTAGTTTTAAGGTCTGAACTTGATTTGTTTTGGTAATTCATAGAAAACAGTTCAAGTTATAATACAAGATTATGCTTTTATACATCTCAATATCTTAGCAAGGTAAGGTGATGTACAACAACAACAACAACGTTCCCAGAGTGGTCCTCGCAACGAGGGGTCTAGTGAGGGTCGAGTGTATATAGACCTTACCTCTACCTCAAAGGTGGAGAGTTTGTTTCTGATAGACCCTCATCTCTATTGTGACCAAATAAAGCTCTTGTTTAAATCCATATATTTGTGTTGGTACTATACTTTAGGTTGTTTCCTATCTTAAAAGAGTGTTGTGGTCTACAATGGTTGTGAATGATGAACAATGGTATTTGTGTTGGTGGGAGGTGGCAGGTATCCTGTGGAATTAGTTGAGGTGCGCAAGTTGGCTCGGACACCATGATTATCAAAAAAATGGTTGTGAAACCACTACCTGCACACCAACCGTGTGTAGGGATCATATTGCTTCATTTGTCTCCAGTTTAGAAATCTCTTTTGTCTTTAATTTGAGCACCAATTAATTATATATCTATAGATTACTCAAATATATATATATCGGACTATTTGTTGTCAGAACAACACATCCCAAATGGCGTGCATTTTCTTAGATTCTGTCAGTATGAAGTTGTTTTTGAACATTATTAGTTATCTATAGTGGTGGAATAACGTGATTATCATTGCAAAAGGGATGTTGTTTTTGCTGTACCAACTGAATAAAGGTCCCACCTTATCTTTTTTTTGAGAAGGATAAAAGTCTCACCTTATCAAGAGAAAAAAATGGCAGACACTTGCTTTCATCCAAACAAAGCTTCATTTCATATTAAAAAAGTTTATTTTCTGATAAACCTGAATAGTTTTTAAGCTTTCTATATGAGTATATCTAGTGAATAAAGACATGTTAATTCTGGTTCATAAGCACCTTTCATCCTATCAGAATTTTTTGGACTGATTAAAAGGATATACAAAAATATTTAACGAGGATATGCTACCGATCTTATTCAATACTTGACCTCTTAACATCCTATAAGATTGGAAAAGGGTTCTTTTCTTTTGGTTTTTGCTGACTAACTTTTTTTAGAACCAAGAAATTCCCGAGGACAAATGCGTATGGTTGAAACTCAGTGAACATGGCCCACCTTCTGTACTCTTTCTGCTTAACAATACAGGCTTTTTTTCTTCGACAGAATTTGAACCATGCTCTTACCAGTAGACAGAATCCCTACGGATAAAGGATATACTGGCATTCTTATTCAATGCTTAGCCTCTTAGAATCCCTACAAGATTAGAAATGCATTCTTCTTATAGTTTTTCCTCGCTGTAATATTCAGCACCACCATAGTGCTGCTTTTATAATACACCTTTCTCTCTCTTAAGAGAAAAAAAAAGAGATATACCAGTACTGACTACAACTTCCTATGTCGTACAAACTTCTGGCATTAATATGCCCAAGCATAATGAAAAGGAAAAGTTTGTAAAGGGTTGAAATACTTGTCTTATTTCTTGAAAAAGAGAAGTTTGTAATGGATTGTAATACTTGTCTTATTTTCATGTCGAGGACAAAGAATTTCACAAGTACTGACTATAATTTCCTATGACGTACAAACTTCCGACATTAATATGCCAAGCATAATGAATTTTAAGTCGCCTAGAAGAGAAAACTCCCAATGTCTTGTACTAAAATCAGTTCTTTTTTTCAGAAGGATGGCCTAAAGAGCCGGTCAAAAGAAGGATACATTAAATAAACCATTCTAAGTATTTCTAGAATGTTGAACCTCTGTGAACATGAATTATGATACTAAGCGCCAGTTATGACATTGACCAACTCAGGGAAATGAACCCGGAAATTATTACACTACAAGGATCCAAATGTGCGGCCTAGTGATCAATGAAGTGGGAGGAGAACCATGAGGTTTCAACTGAAATCCAATTTCTTACCTTCTGTCCAAGCCTTGATAGACAGAGTTACCTAGTACATGTGCTGGTGGAGGCAGCAGGAACCAGCAAACCCGGATACTACCGTCATAAAAATAATTAATTAACTAAATAAATAAACAAAATATTACACTACAAAAAATTGACTAAGTTGATAAATTCAATCATTATAATTTCACTAATGCATTTGCCTTGTTTATAGCTGACTATCCTCCAATTCAACTACTGTTTAAATAGAAGAGTATCAAACAACTATGAGCAAATTAGGCAGCTAAACTCCTTCCACTCTAATTTTTGCCCCCATCTGCCCGAGCCTTGGTGGGCAGAGTTACATGGTACCTATGTTGGGAGAGAGAGGTAGCAAGTAACCGATAGAATAATCGAGATGCACATACATGAACACAAATATCACTGTTTGCGAGCTATTGCATAGGAGCGAGGTTTTACCCTGTGCGCACCCAAAGGGTAGCGGCTGCGAGTTTCCTTGTCATAAAAAAAAATTAAAAAAAATACCACAGTACGAAAATTGAACAAGTGGATAATTCATTCATTATAATTTCACTAATGCATTTGCCTTGTTTATATCTGATTGTGTCGACTGTCCTCCAGTTCCACTATTTATTTAGAAGAGTATCAAACAACTATGAACAAATTAGGCATCTAAGCTACTTCCAATCTTAGTTTTACCCCATTCTGTTTGTAATAAATAGCCATATGTTGTGTCACAAACATTAGCTCAAAAAGAGTTTCGTAATTCTTCTTTTGTCAAAAAAAAAAAATCCTCCCTCCATCCTCTAATATCCTCTTTGATTGAATAAGAAAAGGAGGCTTCACGAGATGTTTTATAGTCTAGAGAAAATGCCTTTGAAGATAATCAATGCTTACGAAATTGCTAACCAGTTAACTCTTGCCCCTCCTTAGAATAGCACCTCAATGAATAAAGACTTTGAGAAATCTTCATTAAAAATCTAATTCTACATTTGACTTTTTACGATTTTATTCCAATTAAAAAAAAATCTAATTCTACATTTGACCTTTTACGATTTTATTCCAATTAAAAAAAAATCTAATTCTTCATCTTTCTCTGTGTTTAAGCTTGTTCAATGTCCCATATTTGAGACATAGGATCTATGCTCAATACCTTACATATGCAAGAACAGAAGCAGAGATAAATTTTTTGGCTAGCACAATATTCTCAGTAGATGAATACATACTACCGTGCCCCTTAACAAACAATGTGGGCCTAGCGAGATCAGTATCTTGTATCAACAACATAGTACAAAGAACTCGACACTGTCCTGGTTGTAAAATCCTGCTCATATCCCTTTTACCTTACACAATATTCTAGTAAAGGCTTATAATTGCAGAATCATTGCACCCTCGGTAAGCAATACTCCCTCCATCCCAATTTATGTGACACTCTTTCCACTGTTATTTTTAGTCCTAAATCCCAATAAGAACGACACATTTCTATATTTAGTAACAATTTAACTTTAAACTTCTCATTTTACCCTTAATGAGATGATTTGTAGCCACACAAATGCCTATGACTTATTTTAGACTACAAGTTTAAAAAATCTTCCTTTCATTCTTAAATGTGTGCCCTGTCAAACACCATCACATAAATTTTTCTTTGAGAGTTTCAGAAACATCATCATATAATTGAGGCAGAGTAACTATTTTAGATGCTACTTTAAAGTCTTTAACTACTCCCCCCGTTCATTTTTACTTGTCCACAAAATTAGATTTTCATTTCTTTTTTTTTTACAAAGGTAATGTTGACATAGATTTTCACTTTTACTTGTGACTTTTAACATATCAAGAAAAGACAATTATTTTTTTCCATGTTATACCCTTAGCATTAATTACCTTTTCCCCAAATCACTTTCCAAGAGCTAATACTAAACATCAATTAGTATGGGTATTCTAGTAAAACACTCATATCAATCATTATTTCTTAAGGGGCGTGCAAAGTCCAAAGTGAACAGAGGGAGTATGTCGCATGGTAAGAGAACACCATCTACCAGCTCGGATCGAAAAAGTTCTACAGCTTATACCTAGAGTTTGCTTTAAACTTCTTGACTTTAAATGATAACGCATATAAGGAATTCGGATTTCACTCCAGTTTAAATAATAACAAGCGCTCAATTTTTTTCCTTTTGTTGCCTAGGTCCAGCTAATAGTGTCAGATACGTCTATGAGAACCATTTCAGAAGTTAAAGTGAATTATGTGGATATATAGATCCACATTTAGATAGGAACAGTCAGCTTTTGCATAGACGACAAAATTGTTCCATTTGCACAATCACCACAAAATGATTCCACACAACTCTAATTGTTAATCACGCTAATGAAATCATCACAATTCACTATCATCCGTTAGAAAATCTAAATTATGTCTTTTTCTGACAAGTGCCGTTACGATAGTGAATGAAGCTGGACAACAAGGCGCCTAGGTCCAGCTAATAGTGTCAGATACGTCTACGAGAACCATTTCAAAAGTTAAAGTGAATTATGTGGATATATAGAGCCACATTTAGATAGGAACAGTCAGCTTTTGCATAGACGACAAAATTGTTCCATTTGCACAATCACCACAAAATGATTCCACACAACTCTAATTGTTAATCACGCTAATGAAATCATCACAATTCACTATCATCCGTTAGAAAATCTAAATTATGTCTTTTTCTGACAAGTGCCGTTACGATAGTGAATGAAGCTGGACAACAAGGCGCCTAGGTCCAGCTAATAGTGTCAGATACGTCTACGAGAACCATTTCAAAAGTTAAAGTGAATTATGTGGATATATAGAGCCACATTTAGATAGGAACAGTCAGCTTTTGCATAGACGACAAAATTGTTCCATTTGCACAATCACCACAAAATGATTCCACACAACTCTAATTGTTAA